>JACSVZ010000027.1:447620-502658 GCA_014706295.1 Lycocorax pyrrhopterus obiensis
GGTGCGGAAGAGGCGGCTGAGGCGGATGCGGAGCGAGCCCTTCCTGCCGCCGGGGCCGGTGCCGGTGCCCGCGGGCGGCGGCGGAGCGGGGCCGGGGGCCGCTGCTGCTCTGCCGGCGGCGCGGGCGGCCCCGCGCCCGGGGGACCCCGGCTCGTCCTCGGAGCCGCTGCCGCCCTCGTCGGGCTCCAGCGCCTCGAGCACCAGCAGCGCATCGCTGGTTTCCTCCCCGGCGGGCGGCCCGAGGCACGGGCAGGGGGTGCCCGCCGCGCCCGCCGCCCCCTTCGCCCCCAGCCCCGGCGGGCGCAGCCCCAGCGCCGCCAGCTGCAGCTCCAGCCCGCTCTGCGCCGCCGCTCCCCAGCCCGCCGCCGCTTTGGGCTCCAGCGCGCAGCGGTGCCGCGGGCACAGCTCGGCCCCGCCGCCCCCGGGACCCCCCCGCCCGCCGCTGCCGCTGCCGCCGCCACCGGGCCGCAGTCCTCGCCGGGCCGGCCCTCGGCCGCCGCGTTGCGGAAAACCATCAGCTGCGGCCGCGGGCTGCGCAGCGCCGGCCCGGCCCCCGGCAGCCGCCCCCCGCCGGGCCCGAGCCCGCCGCGCCGGTACCGGCACCGGCGCCGCCCGCCGCGCCCGCCTCCGGCCCGGTGCCATAGCCCAGCAGCCGGCTGAGCACCCGGTACGAGGCCGCGGCGGCCGCCGCCGCATCCCCGTCGCGCTGCATGGCTACGGCCGCCGCATGGCCCGCGGGGACCGGGACCGCACCGGGACCGGCGGCCGCCGCCGCCACCCTCGCACGGCCGCGGCGCCCCCCCTACGCCGCCGCCGCCCCGCCCCCGCGCTTCCGCCGCTGGCCGCGCCCCCGGTGCCGGTCCCGCCTCTCCCGGTGGTTGTGGTTCCGCCCCGGTGCGAAGGCCGCGCCCCCGAGCCCCCCGACCGCACGTGGAGGGGCCGCGGGGACCCGCGGGGACACGCTCCGAGCAGCGGACGCGCTCCGAGCACCGAGAGCCGCTCCAAGCTCCCGCACCCACCGGTGACACGGCACCCGGGGGTGGCTCCGGCACCCACGGGGGGACCCGCTCCGATCCCCAGTACTCCCGGGCGGCACCGGTTCCGAACCCTGGCACCCACCGGCGGCACCGGCACCCACGGGGACAGAGGGGTCACGGATGGTGGGGCCGGGGGGCAGTTCCTGGACACCGCAGCTCCAGCCGCGACCCCAGCGGACTCGTCCGCACGCCGGGACCGGGAGTGCGGTGGGGAAACTGAGGCACGGGCCCGCGGCGCTTCGTACCGCGAGCTCTGCGCGGCTCTTGCCCGGTTCTCGGCAGGCAGCGCGTCCCAGCCGGAGCAGAGGGGACGGGGACCGGCTCTCCCCACCCCTCCCCGCGGGCTGGGAAGGGGAAGGTCATCGTTGCTTGAGGCCGGAGCGGGGGAAGCTGAGCACTCTCCCGTGCCTCAGTTTCCCCTCTGCACCCCGGATCTGCTGCGCAGGACATCACATTTGCGGGGTGGGCTTCAGATCTTGCTCGTGCCCACCCCCAGCCCGCGCCCACCACCCCCAGCCCCACAGGGACACCCCACGTGGATGCCACCCCCCATTCCCACCCCATGGCCCAGGGGGGCTGGGCAGTGCGGGACTGGGGGACGCCGCGGGCGCCCCGTTCCCCCCGGCCGCCGAGGGGCCGCGGGGAGGGGAATACGGGCAGGAAAATTCCCGTTCCCGTTGCCATGGCTTCCCATCAGGATGCGCTTGCATCACGGCCAGCCCGGGGGGCCGGGGTGCTGGGGTCCCCTCGGGGTTCGGTGCGGGGTCCCCGCGGGGCTCAGGCCGGGGGGCTCTGGGCAGTGCTGCAGCCCGAGCGGGAGCGCGGGGGCGGGCGGGGGGGCTCCGGGCAGCGCCAGCCGCTGAACACCGTTTGGAGCCGGTGACGTCTGCTCCGGCAACGCCGAGGGAGGAGAACGGGCGGCAGAGCGCGGGGCCGGCTCCGGGCAGCTCGGGGTCCCTGCCCGCCATGAGCCCCCCGGGCCGGCCGGGGGGGCCGCCGGGGGCCGGGGGGCTCCGCTGAGCCCCAGCCATGGGGCCGTGCCGGTGGCCGCTGCTCTGGGGCTTCCACGCGGTGCTGGCGCACGTCGCCGTGCTCACGGCGGGGCAGCGCCCGCAGGAGAGACCCCCGCGGCCCGCGGGATGGTCCCCGGCCCCCTCATCCTCTTGGGCGCCCACCCTGGAGCCGGGAGCGCCGGGGGACGGCGAGGGCTCGGCGGCAGCGCTGGCGTTCCTGCGCACGGGCGATGCTCAGCGCCTGGCCCGGGCCAACTGCAGCGGGGGGTGTCGCGGCGGCGGCCCCCGGGCCCGGGCCCCCCCGGCGCTGCGGGCAGCCCTGCGAGCCGCCCCCGAGGCGCTGGCCCACGCCGCCAACTTCCTCAACATGCTCTTCCAGACCAACGACATCCGCGAGGCCAGCGTGGCCGAGGACGTGGAGTGGTACCAGGCGCTGGTCCGCAGCCTGGCCGAGGGGCACCCGTGGGTGCGCAGGGCGGTGCTGGCCCTCGACGCCCACCCGCTGGCCCCCAAGCCCCGGCTGATGCTGCAGGCCACCAAGGAGGACGGCCAGATCCTGCTGCAGGACGTCTCCAGCGCCGCTCCCAGCCTGGGCAACCTCAGCTGGGACAACGAGTGGTTCAACGCCCTCAAGTCGCAGCGGGTCCCGGCGCTCCGCAGCGGGTGCTCAGCAATGACCTGCGCAGCCTGGAGACCCCCAAGTGGCAGCGGGGGGGACAGCTACGTGGGGGACCCCGGGCCACGTGCGATGGTCGCCGCCGTTCCTGGAGTGTCGAGAGGGCCGGTTCCTGCCCACCTGGGCGGTCACTCTCTCCTCCGCCTTCTACGGGCTCAAGCCGGACCTCAGCCCCGAGTTCAAGTAAGTGGAGCCTGGAGGGGTTTGGGGGGGGAAAGGGGGGTGTCAAGAGGGCGGGGGGGTGCCCGGTGGTGTGTGCTGGGGGTGCAGCTGGAGGTGTCACCCACCCGGGGGTGTCCCCAGCGCCTGGCCCGTGTCTCTCTGCGTGTGCGTGCACGTGTGTGGGCACGGGGGTGACCCCCTGTCCCCCCTCGGTGTCCCCTGTGCTGCCCACCCTGCGCTGCCACCCCCCTGTCACTGCCGCGTCGGAGGTGGGTGAGCCGGGCTGGCTGGGACCCCTCCTGGGAGCTGGGGGTGACCCCGGGACTGGGGGGGGAGGGTCCTTGCTGCACCCCACTGTGCCAGGAGCCACTGAGGGAGGCGGTGGGGAGGGAAGGGATCAGCTGGGATCCGTCCCAGAGCGCGGACACGGCCCCATTTCCAAGGAGAAAGCCGAGTCCCCCTCGGAGAACCCAGGGAAGAGCGTTGGTCCCGCGGGGGCCACGCCAGCCGCCCCTATTTCCCCATCGGTCGCATTAAAACCCCTCTGGAGGGGCAGAACTCACACCCAGGAGCTGCTGCCTCTGCCCCTGCCCCAGCCCCAGCCTCCCCAGACACGGCTCCGAGAGACAACACCCCCTGTCCGGGGGTCTGGGGACACCGCTGACCGCTGTCATTGCCCCCCGATCCACTCACCAGCCCCACCGCGGCTGCCCCAGAGGCAGCGCTGGGGCTCGGCCACTCTGGGTAGGGGGCACGGGGTGGGCACGGGGATGCCCCACGCCACCCCCTGGAAGGGCTGACCCTTTCCCTGGGCGCAGAGGGGTCGTGCGGGTGGACGTGGAGCTGCGGGACGTGGCCATCGACCAGTGCTCCAGCGGGCCGGGCTGGTTCTCGGACACTCATCGCTGTGACCTCAACAGCACCCAGGTACCGAGCCCCGCGCCCCCCGCGCCCCATCCCCTCCCCCGGCAGCACCGGGGTACCCCGCACCCAACCACCCCCGTACCCCCGGCCCGGCTGCCCGTGCCCCGCGTCCCTCCCTCCGGGCTGAGCTTTATCCTCTCTCCCGGCCGATCCATCTGCTTCGCTCAGCTGCTCTCGCACCGCGGCGAGGGGTTTATTGTGCAAATCTTCCCTTCCCACCGCCAGCCCGGCGTGTGACCCGGCTGCTCCCTGCCCGGGCAGCGCGGGGACGGCGGGGACGGGGGCTGGCAGCCGATGGCAGCATCGCCGCGGGTCCCCAAGCCCCTCCAGCGGTGCCCACCCAGGCGGGACAGCGGTGCCCGAGCGTTTCAGGGCTTCAGCAGCACCCCCAGCCAGGGCAAACCCCGCAGCCCCCCAGCCTTGGGGTCCCATCCAGAGCTGTCCCCAAGCGGGAAAGGCGTCGCCAGCTCCTGTTTCCTACCAGCGATGCCTTCCAGAGGGCCGGGCTCTGCGCCGGGCACCCCTCCAGAAAACAACAATGCCCAGCGGAGCCGCCAGCGTGGCCCATTGGGAGCAGGATGAGGCCGGGGGGGATTAGGGAGCAGTGCCCAGCCCGGGGCTGCCGTCACGGCTGGGCAGGATTAGGGCGCTCGGCTGCATTAGGTGTCCATTTAGGTTTTAGGGAGGGATTTGGGGCCAAGCTTTGGCTTTTAATTCTGAAATGTTTAACCACTGATTCCTCTGATTCCACTGATGGCGTGGGGTCAGGTATTCGTGAGCTGGGGGGCTGCTGGAGCCCCTGGGGCAGGGGGATTTGGGGACTGGGGGGACACAGGGATGTGTCTCAGGCTGTGTCCTTCAGTGTGTCCCCCAGGAGAGCCGCGGCTTCGTCCTCGGGAGGTACCTGTGCAGGTGCAAGCCGGGTTTTTACGGGGCCGGCGGAGTGGCCAGCGGTGCCTGGGCAGGTGGGTGCCATGCCCGACCCCAGGGTCCCCGTTGTCCCCTGTGGCACACGGGTACAGCAGTGGGGCCAGGGCTGGGGGGCTTTGGGGACACAGAACACGTGCCCTGGCATGAGAGGTGCCACCACGCCCTGGGATATGGTGATCCCACCTGGATGGGGTGATCCCACCCGGCCCTCCCTCTGTCCCCAGGTGTGGCGGGCACAGACGGGGGGTCCCGGCTGGGGTGCTGGCCGTGCCGCCCGGGCTGTGCCACCTGCGAGGACGACGCGCCCTGCCTGATCCAGGAGGACCCGGTGCTGCGGGCGGCGGTGCTGGCGTGCCAGGCCTGCTGCATGCTGGCCATCTTCCTCAGCATGCTCGTGTCCTACCACTTCCGACGGAGCAAGGCAAGGTGTCCCCATGTCCTCGTGTCACCGCCTTGCCCTGGGGGGATCCCCCTGCCCCGGCCCCTCTGAGGCTGCACCCTCACGCTGCTGTCCCCACAGAGGATCCGGACATCAGGGATCATCCTGCTGGAGACCATCCTCTTCGGGTCCCTCCTCCTCTACTTCCCCGTGAGTATCCAGCTGTCCCCAGGGCTGGAAAGCTCCGGGATGTGGTTTCCAGGATGGAGCTGCCCCAAGCAGGGCACGGCTCTACCTAATTGTTAATTTTGCTGGCACGGTCCCTGGGGGCTGCCCTATAAACCTTCTCAGAAAACCAAATCCCTTTTCTCCCGCTGGCTGCGGGAATTAATCCCTGCCCAAATCCCCTCTCCCATCCCGCACGAGCTGCAGCGAGTGCTGTAGGGTCAAGGGGGAGGGTGGCGCAGGGCTGGCCTGGAAAGCAGGAGGTTCCCGAGGCTCCAGCGGGTGGGATCCATGCGGTTCCCGAGGCTCTGGCAGGCGGGATCCAGGTGGTTCCCGAGGCTCCGGCAGGCGGGATCCAGGAGGTTCCCGAGGCTCCGGCAGGCGGGATCCAGGTGGTTCCCGAGGCTCCAGCAGGTGGGATCCAGGTGGTTCCCAAGGCTCCAGCAGGTGGGATCCAGGAGGTTCCCGAGGCTCCGGCAGGCGGGATCCAGGAGGTTCCCGAGGCTCCAGCAGGTGGGATCCAGGCAGTTCCCGAGGCTCCGGCGGGTGGGATCCAGGAGGTTCCCAAGGCTCCGGCAGGCAGGATCCAGGTGGTTCCCGAGGCTCTGGCAGGCAGGATCCACGCGGTTCCCGAGGCTCCAGCAGGTGGGATCCAGGTGGTTCCCAAGGCTCCAGCAGGTGGGATCCAGGAGGTTCCCGAGGCTCCGGCAGGCGGGATCCAGGAGGTTCCCGAGGCTCCAGCAGGTGGGATCCAGGCAGTTCCCGAGGCTCCGGCGGGTGGGATCCAGGAGGTTCCCAAGGCTCCGGCAGGCAGGATCCAGGTGGTTCCCGAGGCTCTGGCAGGCAGGATCCACGCGGTTCCCGAGGCTCCGGTGGGTGGGATCCAGGTGGTTCCCGAGGCTCTGGCAGGTGGGATCCAGCCCACAATCCCCATCTCCCGCCGCTCCAGGTGTTCATTCTGTACTTCAAGCCGAGCATCTTCCGCTGCATCGTCCTGCGCTGGGTGCGGATGCTCGGCTTCGCCATCGTCTACGGCACCATCACCCTCAAGCTCTACAGGTGGCTGGGATGGGGGGCTGGGGGCTCGGGACCCCCTCAGTGGGAAGGGTTTGGGCACTCTGGACCCCCAAAGTGAGGGCTGCTGGGGATCCCTGCAGTGGGGAGGGCTGGGGGCTCTGGACCCCCACACTGGGATGGGCTGGGGTCTCAGTGGGATGGGCTGGAGCTCTGGAACCCCACACTGGGATGGGCTGGGGTCTCAGTGGGACGGGCTGGGGTCTCACCCCTCTGTGCCCCGCAGGGTGCTGAAGGTGTTCCTGTCCCGCACGGCCCAGCGCGCGCCCTACGTGTCGAGCGGGCGGGTGCTGAAGATGCTGGCACCCATCCTGCTCCTGGTGCTGTGGTTCCTGGCGGCCTGGACCATCGGGATGCTGGAGAACACCCACAAGAACATCCCGCTGGTCATCCGCGCCCAGACTGCCCACGGCCTCCACTTCTCCATCTGCGGCCACGACTGCTGGGATTACATGATGGTCATCGGTGAGACCGGCCCCTGATGTGTCCTGGGGGTCCTCATGGTCCCAGGACCCCATCCCATAATTGTGGGGCTTTCACTCCCCTGTCCTTTTAATCCTCCTGGAGGTTTCGAGGAGGGTTGGGGTGCCCCAGCTGCCTCCCACCCTCCCCTCTGAGCATCTCCTGGTGCGGTGTTGATTCTTTGGGAATGCTGTGCTAGGAGATGCTCCGGACCCGGCTCTGACACGGCACATCCCGACAGCACCCGGGGTGACTGCGGTGGGCAGCAGCTGAGCCCCCCAAAAGCTGCCGGGTGCTGGCTGTGGGTGCTCAGGGTCTCTCCCTGCTCTCCCCCGCAGCCGAGATGCTGTTCCTGCTGTGGGGCAGCTTCCTGTGCTACGCCACACGCGCCGTGCCCTCGGCCTTCCACGAGCCCCGCTACATGGGCATCGCCCTCCACAACGAGCTCATGGTCTCCGCCGCCTTCCACGTGGTCAGGTAGGGCCAGCAGCCAAGATTCCCACCCCTGGGGATGCTCAGGAACCGTCCCAAGGCAGGAAGGGGTTGGGTGCTCTGGATCTCCAGAGTAAAGGGGGTTTGGGTGGTCAGGACCTCCCTAGTGGGAAGGGTTTGGGTGCCTGGGCAGGGGGGAGGCTGTGGGGTCTGGAGGTGGGGAGGGGGCTGTGGTGGGAGCTGGCACTGCCCTCCTGGTCCCTTCCAGGTTCCTGATTGTCCCCTCGCTGCATCCCGACTGGACTCTGCTGCTCTTCTTCGCTCACACCCACGGCACCGTCACCATGACCCTGGCCCTGCTCTTCGTTCCCAAGGTACCAGCTCCAGGGAACAGGGCTGGGAAGGGGCTGGAGCACCAGGAGCGGCTGAGGGAGCTGGGAAAGGGGCTCAGTCTGGAGAAAAGGAGGCTCAAGGGGGACCTTGTGGCTCTGCACAACTCCCTGACAGGAGGGGGCAGCTGGGGGGGGTCGGGATTTCTCCCAGGGAACAGGGACAGAAGGAGAGGGAACGGCCTTAGGCTGTGCCAGGAGAGGTTTGGGTTGGATATTCGGGGAAATTTCTCATAGGAGGGGTGATCAGGCATCGGAACAAGGGGAGTCCCCATCCCTGGAGGTGTTTGAGGCACTTGGGGACGTGGGTTAGCGGTGGCTTTGTCAGCGCTGGGGGAACACCTGGACTCGCTGACCTCGGAGAGCTTTTCCAGCCTTAACAATTCCATGATCCCACCACTAACACTCATCCCGGGGACTTGGGGAGCTGGGACAGGAACCCCTGAGTGACTGCCCGCCTTTCCCTGCAGTTCCTGCACACGGGCTCGCCGCTGCGGGAGGAGATCACGGCCGAGGTGTACGAGGACGAGCTGGACATGAGGCGCTCGGGCTCCTGCATGAACAGCAGCATCGCGTCCGCCTGGAGCGAGCACAGTCTCGACCCCGATGACATTCGGGTGGGTGGCACACTCAGGACCTTCTTTTGACGCTAGCTGTGCAGAGTAAGAGGTGCCTTTCGCAATCTTTTCCTGATGCAAAGCAGAGGGAGGGGACGAGGGGGTGGCAGGGTGACCCCAGCCGGGTGGGCAAATCCTCTGCGTCCTGCGGGCAGCGCTGGGGGGGGCTTTGGGGACACGGGGACAACGCGGGGCTCGGCGGGGAGGTCCCGGCCGCATCCCCCGCTGTACGCGCTCTCCTCTCTCCCTTTTCTCTGCCGCGTTCCCCCCGCCCGCGGCGCAGGAGGAGCTGAAGAAGCTTTACCGGCAGCTGGAGGTGCACAAGACGTGGCGGATGGCGGCCAACAACCCGCACCTGCCCAAGAAGCGCAGCTCCCGCCGCAGCGTCGCCCGCTCCATCCTGCGCCGCAGCGGTGCCGAGCTGGCCGAGAGCGCGTCCCGCCGCAGCAGCGCCGGGGACCGCCCGGGGACCCTGTCCCGCCGCAGCTCCTCGGCCAAGCGGCTCGTGGATGCCGCCGGGACCAGCCTGAGGATGCGGGACGAAAGCTCCCGGCGCCGCTCCTCAGCCCTGCGCAAGTCCCGCAGCTCCGAGGGGCCCCCGCGGGACCGAAGGTCGCCCACCCCCAGCCCGCCCGAGGAGCCTCCGCCGGCGGTGACGGACTTGGAGCAATCCGACAGCGACTCGCTGGATGCCGCCCCGCTCCTGTGCAAATCCGCCAGCGCCCAAAACCTGGCGGGGCCCTGGCAGCGACCCCCGGGCCGCGCTCCGCCCTTGCAGAAGTCCCACAGCGCTGTCAGCGGGGCGCGGGAAGCGGCGCTGCTCGCCGCCCGCAGGGCCGCCCGCCACGAGTGGCACGGCAGCCGCCAGCTCTCGGCACCGGCCCCGGGGGTCTCCAAGGCCACCGCGACACTCCAGGGACCCGCCGAGAGGGGCTCCCGGGAGGACGCGGCCCCGCTGGGCGATGCCAAGGTGCACAAACACGTCACCTACGCGCCCATCAAGAGCGTCAGCGTGGACAGCGCCCACCCGCCCAGGAGGGTGCGGGTGACCGTGAAGAAAACGCCCCCTCCGCCCCCCGTCCGCTACCAGAGCCTGCAGCGCTCGGGGACGCTCGGGGAAGGCCCGGAGCCACCCCCGGACCCCCCGGTACACGCGGGAGAGGCGGAGGGGACACCGGGGGAGGAGCCGGAGCGCGAGTCCCTCCCGGTAGGGAAGGGCAGGCTGCTGACTCCGACCGCCACCCCGGCACAGATCTGTCCCTGGGAGCTGGTCCAGGACGAGATCCTGAGCAGGAAACAAAAAGCTGCGGAGGCAGCAGGCTCAGCGACCCCCGGTGACACAGCGGCCACCACCCCCGGCCCCAAGCCGGCCCCCCAGAAAAGTTTCCGGAGCCTGGGACTCGCCATCAAAGCCCTCAACCGGTCCAAGGGGAAGAGCATCCTGAAAGGGAAGAGGGAGAGCGAGGGGAGCCTCAGGAAGAGGGGGAGCAGCAGAAGGGACAAGTCCGGCCTGGCAGAGGCCTCGGCCGGGTCCCTCGGGCGGGTCAGCCCAGACCCCGCTGCCAAAAGCCCCGAGGGGAGCGGGCAGAGCCTCGAGCCCCCCGCCCTCCAGCACAACAACAACGCCGCCACTCCCGGGGAAGCCACGGACTCGGGGGACAGAGGGACAGGAGGACACTGGGACAGCCTGGCCCCGGGGACAGGCGATGGCGACAAAGCGGCAGAGGAGCCCAGCGCTGCCCGGAGGGGTCTGGAGCCACCCAGCGCTGGCCACCAAGGAGCTGAATGTCCCCCGGAGGTGGCACAGGCACAGCCCCAGGAAGGGGACGAGGCTCCTGCAGGGGATCTGGGGAAGGACGTTCCTGTGGTCACAGCGGAGGAAGGGACACTTGAACGGCTCGAGGGGACCAGCAGGTCCCTCCAGCCCCGGGGCCACCCGGAGGAGGAGCAGCCGCCTGCAAAGCCCTCCCCGAGCAGCCCCCGGCCCTCCCCCGGCAGCGTGCGGGGAGCGGCGGGGCCGAAGCCGAGGGCTGAGCTCTGTCCGCCGGGATCGCTCGGAATCCCGGCAGGAAGGGCGGCCTTGCTGCGCCAGGAGGCGATTGCTCCCCGGGAGGACGGCGGGATCCCAGAGAGCCCGGACAAGGAGCTGGAAAAGGGAAGCAGCCAGCCCGAGCCCGAGGGGGTCCCTGGAAGGAGCTGGAGCGGGGCCGGGAGCGCGGCGGGCGGGCAGGGAGAGCTCCGGCCTGGGGGAACGCGGGGAGATTCCAGCTCCACACCAGGAATCTGGCCTGGGAAGGGAGGCAGTGAGGAGGATTCTCAGCGCTCTCCGGGCATGGAAAAACCACCAGAGCTGCCAAAAGAAGCACCGGAGCAAGAGGAGGGCAGGAGGGACGAGGTGTGCCCATGGGAGAGCCGGGAACAGGGAAGGAGTGTCCGAGCAGAAATCTGCCCCTGGGACAGAGAGCAGGAGCAGGAGGGGCGGGGATCCCCCAAATCCGGAGAAGGTGAGGAGCAGCCTGGGATGGGGTTCGCAGGAAAAGCCCCAGCTCTGCCCAAGCCCTCGGGAACCGTGGAGAGCAGAAAGGCCAACATCTGTCCCTGGGAGGCAGAGGATGAGCCGTGCCCAAAAACAGAGATCTGCCCTTGGGAAGAGGCTGCAGCTCCATCAGGGAAAGAGAGATCGAGTCTGGACACGCGTGGCACTTCCAAAGGGGAAGAAAAAGTGGGATCCAGAGCACTGGAAAAAGGAAAGCAGCCCCCGGCCAAACCCCACACTGGGAGCTCAGCACTGCCCAAAGCTGCTCCAGGGAAATCCCAGAGCTCAGAGAAGGCCGAGATCTGTCCTTGGGAGACTCAGGATCTCAAATCCAGTGATAAATCCGAAATCTGTCCCTGGGAAGTGGCTGAACCCCAGCTGGAAAAAGGAGCCCCAGGAAAGGAGAGACTCCCAGGAAAAGAAGTGACCAAAGCTGGGGAGAAGGGCAGCAGAGACCGAGAGTCCATCTGTCCTTGGGAGAGCCCGGACACGGAGCAGCCCCCGGCCAAACCCTGCACTGGGAGCTCAGCACTGCCCAAATCATCTTCAGGAAAATCCCAGAGCGCCGAGAGCCTGAAAGCTGAAATCTGTCCCTGGGAGCTGGAATCCAGCGGCAAAGCCGAGATCTGTCCCTGGGAAGTGGCTGAGCCTCCCTCCCAGCAGCCAAAGGCCAAGCAGGTCCCTGGTGGGGGCTCCAAGGGGGACAAGCGCATCACGCGCCAGGCAGCGCTGGCCAGCCCGGAGAGATCCCTGGGCAGCAGAGACCGAGAGTCCATCTGTCCTTGGGAGAGCCCGGACACGGAGCAGATCCCAGCCAAACCCAGCACTGGGAGCTCAGCACTGCCCAAAGCAGCTCCGGGGAAATCCCAGAGCGCCGAGAGCCTGAAAGCTGAAATCTGTCCCTGGGAGTCTCAGGATCACAAACCCAGTGATAAATCTGAAATCTGTCCTTGGGAAGTGGCTGAACCCCAGCTGGGAAAAGGAACAGCTCCAGGAAAGGAGAGACTCCCAGGAAAAGAAGCGACCAAACCTCTGGACAAGGGCAGCAGAGACCGAGAGTCCATCTGTCCTTGGGAGAGCCCGGACACGGAGCAGCCCCCGGCCAAACCCCGCACTGGGAGCTCAGCACTGCCCAAATCATCTTCAGGGAAATCCCAGAGCTCAGAGAAAGCTGAGATCTGTCCTTGGGAGTCTCAGGATCACAAACCCAGTGATAAATCTGAAATCTGTCCTTGGGAAGTGGCTGAACCTCAGCTGGGAAAAGGAACAGCTCCAGGAAAGGAGAGACTCCCAGGAAAAGAAGTGACCAAAGCTGTGGAGAAGGGCAGCAGAGACCGAGAGTCCATCTGTCCTTGGGAGAGCCCGGACACGGAGCAGATCCCAGCCAAATCCTGCACTGGGAGCTCAGCACTGCCCAAATCATCTTCAGGAAAATCCCAGAGCTCAGAGAAAGCTGAGATCTGTCCTTGGGAGTCTCAGGATCACAAACCCAGTGATAAATCTGAAATCTGTCCTTGGGAAGTGGCTGAACCTCAGCTGGGAAAAGGAACAGCTCCAGGAAAGGAGAGACTCCCAGGAAAAGAAGTGACCAAAGCTGTGGAGAAGGGCAGCAGAGACCGAGAGTCCATCTGTCCTTGGGAGAGCCCGGACACGGAGCAGATCCCAGCCAAATCCTGCACTGGGAGCTCAGCACTGCCCAAATCATCTTCAGGAAAATCCCAGAGCGCCGAGAGCCTGAAAGCTGAAATCTGTCCCTGGGAGCTGGAATCCAGCGGCAAAGCCGAGATCTGTCCCTGGGAAGTGGCTGAGCCTCCCTCCCAGCAGCCAAAGGCCAAGCAGGTCCCTGGTGGGGGCTCCAAGGGGGACAAGCGCATCACGCGCCAGGCAGCGCTGGCCAGCCCGGAGAGATCCCTGGGCAGCAGAGACCGAGAGTCCATCTGTCCTTGGGAGAGCCCGGACACGGAGCAGCCCCCGGCCAAACCCCACACTGGGAGCTCAGCACTGCCCAAAGCAGCTCCGGGGAAATCCCAGAGCTCGGAGAAGGCCGAGATCTGTCCCTGGGAGTCTCAGGATCTCCAATCCACTGACAAAGCAGAAATCTGTCCCTGGGAAGTGGCTGAACCTCCATCAGGTAAAGAGAAACCCAAACAGGGCAAAGAGGGTCCATCCAGGGTGAGCAAAATCCCTTCCAAAAGTCAAGGACTCCAGAGAGATGCTGGAGATGGCATCTCTGGAAAGAAGGAGAAAGCAAAGACAGACCGAGAGTCCATCTGTCCTTGGGAGAGCCCGGACACGGAGCAGCCCCTGGCCAAACCCCGCAGTGGGAGCTCAGCACTGCCCAAATCATCTTCAGGGAAATCCCAGAGCGCTGAGAGCCTGAAAGCTGAAATCTGTCCCTGGGAGACTCAGGACTCTAAACCCAGTGATAAATCCGAAATCTGCCCCTGGGAAGTGGCTGAACCTCAGCTGGGAAAAGGAACAGCCCCAGGTAAGGAGAAACTCCCAGGAAAAGAAGCGACCAAACCTCTGGACAAGGGCAGCAGAGACCGAGAGTCCATCTGTCCTTGGGAGAGCCCGGACACGGAGCAGCTCTCCCTGAAAACTGCAGTGGGGAAGGAGCCATCCAAGAAATCCGACAGCACGGAGAGCAGGAAATCCGAAATCTGCCCCTGGGAAGCAGCAGAGCCCACGGGGTCAGAGGAGGAAAGCTCCCAGCCACATGTGCAGCCACAGGGAGCCCACAGAGCTCCCTCCACAGGGATGGGAAAACCGGGAGCCAGTGCTGTGTCTCCAACAGTTCTGGAAAAATCCAGGGGCAGATCCCATGGGGAAGCCGAGCACAAGCCCCTGGGCCGGCTCCTGCCTGGCACCCAGCACCCAGGGGTGGGCAGCAGCTCCAGCCCCAGCACGGGCCTGGCCGAGGTTTGTCCTTGGGAAGCTGGAGAGGCTCCAGCAGCGTCTGCCAAGCCCAGCTCGGACACGAGGAAAAGCTCCGAGGTGTGTCCGTGGGAGGAGGAGAGCACGGATCCCACCCGGACCTGCCCCGGCCCCAGGGGGAGCCCCCGGGGTGGAGGTGGGGTGTGAGGGAATCCCAGCACCAGCAGCTCCATCCATCCATCATCCATGGATCCATCCTTCCATCATCCTTCCATCCATCCATCCATCATCCATCCATCCCTCCCTCCATCCATCCATCCATCCCATCCCTCCATCATCCTTCCATCCATCCATGGATCCATGGATCCATCCATCATCCTTCCATCCATCCATCCATGGATCCATCCATCCATCCTTCCATCCCTCCATCCATCCATCATCCTTCCATCCCTCCATCCTTCCATCCATCCATCAATCCATCATCCATCCATCGATCCATCCCTCCATCATCCTTCCATCCATCCATCCATCATCCTTCCATCCATCCATCATCCATCCATCCATGGATCCATCCTTCCATCATCCTTCCATCCATCCATCCATCCATCATCCATCATCCATCCATCCCTCCATCCATCCATCCCTCCATCCAGGAAAAGGCTGGATCTGGAAGCTGCTCCCCCCCCCCTGCCCAGCCCCCGTGTTGGATTGGGGGGTCTGGGGCTGAAGGTCCTGGTTGTGTAATTTTGTGTAAATACAGGAAATAAACGGAATTATCTACGGAGTGAGCTCGGAGAGGCTCGTTGTGAGGTGGGGGAGAGCTGGGATATCCCCGTGGAAATTCAGCAGCGGAGGGGTTTGGTGGCAGAGGTTGGAGGGAAAGGCCATCCTCCCTAAAATGCCACATTCCACCCAAAAATCCCTTTTCACTCAGAGCCAGGGCTGGAGAACCTCCCAGAATCCCAAGTTTGGAGGGAAAGGAGCTTAAAAATCCCATCCAGGGACACCCTTCCCTGTCCCAGGGTGCTCCAGCCTGGCCTGGGACACTTCCAGAGACCCAGGGGCAGCCACAGCTTCTCTGGGAATTCCATTCCAGCCCCTCCACACCCTCACAGGGAATTCCATCCCTATCCCTGCCCTCTGGCAGTGGGAATCCACTCCCCTTCTCCCACCATTCCCTGTAAGACTCTCTCCATGTCTCCTGTAGCTCCTTCAGGGACTGGAATCCGTGATGAGGCCACCCCAAAAATCCCCTTTTCCAGCCTGAACAATCCCAATTCTCTCGTCCCTCCGAGTTGAGGAATTCCATCCCCTCCTGCCCTGAGCCCCAGCAGACACAACCACGGAGGGATCTGAGCTCCCACACTCAGCCCCGAGCGCCTCCTCAGCTCCTGAGCGAGGCAGAGGCTCCGTGGAAAGAGGGTTTTTTTTTTTTAGGAACAGAGGGATTGCGACACCCCCCCGAGTTCCCAAAAGACATGGCAGGGATTCCACTGCTGGCTCCTCTCCCGGCACAGCACAAAGAGCAGCTCCTGCCCTCCCCAAGAGCAGCACTGAAATGCAAAAGGAGCCACAACTCCTTTTATTTTTCTTTTTTTACAGCTCTGCAAAATCACTCTCCAGGAAGAAATCAAAAAGTCCCTGAACTCTCCCACGCTCTGGAAGTGGCTGAGTTAAAAAGCAGGACAAGAAGGAGAAAAAAAGGGGTTTGGTTTCGGTTTTTTTGGGGTGACCAGGGAGGATTTCGCTCTGTGAGTGAGGGGAATTGGCTGAGCAGAGCAGGAATAGAAAAGGAGCCCCTCACAGGTTTATTCCCAACCGTGGAAAGAAAGTGTTTTCCCAAGCCAGCCACCCTGGGAAAGCAGGGACAGCTGCAGATGTCACCGCGGCCACAGGATGGTGCCAGTCCCTCAGTGACAGCGCCGCCAACACCAACCCCAGCCCTCGAAAAACCACCTTGAGAGGAGCCAAAAGTGAAATTAAACCCAATTACCAGCTGTGCTCCAACGGCAGCACCCCCCTCCCACACGACTCGATTTAAAGTTTTCCTGGTTTCTGTTAAAAAACCGGGAGTTTGGGAATCAGCAAACAGAAGGAGAGAGGATGGGAAAAGGTTGTGCCAACAGCCACTGGTGGAAGTTTTAATGACTGACCAGCAGGTCTGTGACACCTCCCGTGGAGGTGACCAACATCCCACGTCTGGACAGGCTCCCAAGGGCTCTCCCAAAGGAATTCCAGGACAGAGGGTGGCCCGTGGATGCTCCCGAGGCTCCTCATCCTCACGGAAACGCAGCGAGGGTGAAGCCGGCAGCAGCTGGAGTCTGCTGGGACAGAGCCCAGCTCTTCCCAGAGCTCATCCAGATCCCCCTCCCAAGCCCCTCTGGCTCCTTTAGGGATAAATTTGGAGGGACTGGAGCCCATTCCTGAAGCCACTTTGCTCCCAGGGAAGGCACAGCCACATCCAAGAGGTATTCCCAGCCCTCCCTCCCGGCCTGTTTGCTGTCCCTGTCCACCATTCCAGAACTTCCTACTTCACTCCTTCGTGCTCCTGTGAGGGGTCCAGGGCTGGGCCAGGAATCGTCACCGTCTGGAAAAGCCAGGGATAAAAATCAGCAGGAGACAGAGCAGCTCTGGGGATTATCCCTGTCACAGAGCAGGAAAAAGGGCTCTGGAAAGGGGAAAAAAGGGGGATCAGATGGAGGCAGGAGAAGGGAATGGGATGGGAAGCCCTGAACTGCACTGGAATTCTCCCCTCCTTCCTCTCCAAGATCTATTTTTAGTAACACAAGGAGCCAGAGACACTTTCCCAGGTCAGGCACAGGGAGAAATAATCCCCCAAATTACCTCCCTACGCCTCCAAATCCCACCCCAAAATTATCCTCAGCCTCCCAATTCCAGCTCCCGGGTGCTCCAGGGGACAATTCCATGGACATCCCGAACAGCTCTGCCTGTGGATGAACCCCCCCCACCCCTCACCTTCCCACCAGAATGATCCCCAGGGATTTTTTCCCAGCCTTTTCCCACCTTCAGGATGGGATCCTTGGGCGGGGCCCACTCGGGGACGATCTTGCCGTGCATCCTCCACGTTCCGTGGGGGTTCACCAGGTACCTCTCGAACACGACGTATTCCAGGACATCCTTGGGAATCTCCTCCCCGCCGCACATGAGGCGCCCAAAGCGGTCGTAGATGGCCAAAATCTGTCCAAATATCCACAAAAAAAACCCAGGATGGATGGGGTTTGGAGCGACCTGGGATAGTGGGAGGTGTCCCTGGATGGGATTTAAGGTCTTTCCAATCCCCCCAAAAAAAGCTGGGATTCTCCGTGCTGGGCTGGCAGCAGGTTGGGGTTGGTGTCACTCAGGTGAGGGATGGATTTTCCTGTGAGGAAAGGCTGAGAAAATTGGGATTGATCAGCCTGAAGAAGAGAAGGCTCCAGGATGACCTAAGTGTGACCTGAAGGAACTGACAAGGAATGGAAGGACAAGAAGAAATGGCTCCAAAGTGAAGTTTAGATGGGATTTGGGAAGAAATTCCTCCCTGTGAGGGGCTGGGATGGATTCCCCAGAGCTGCCCCATCCCTGGAAGTGTCCCAGACCAGGCTGGAGCACCCTGGGATAGTGGGAGGTGTCCCTGGATGGGATTTAAGGTCATTCCAATTCCCCCAAAAAGCTGGGATTCTCCGTGCTGGGCTGGCAGCAGGTTGGGGGTGGTGGCACTGAGGTGAGGAAAGGCCAGGAAAATTGGGATTGATCAGCCTGGAGAAGAGAAGGCTCCAGGGTGACCTAAGTGTGACCTTCCAGGACCTGAAGGAACTGACAAGGAATGGAAGGACAAGGAGAAATGGCTCCAAACTGACATTTAGATGGGATTTGGGAATAAATTCCTCCCTGTGAGGACCGTGAGGGGCTGGGATGGATTCCCCAGAGCTGCCCCATCCCTGGAAGTGTCCCAGACCAGGTTGGAGCACCCTGGGATAGTGGGAGGCGTCCCTGGATGGGATTTAAGGTCTTTCCAACCCTGTGGCAGCAGGTTGGGGTTGGTGTCACTCAGGTGAGGGATGGATTTTCCTGTGAGGAAAGGCTGGGAAAATTGGGATTGATCAGCCTGGAGAAGAGAAGGCTCCAGGATGACCTAAGTGTGACCTGAAGGAACTGACAAGGAATGGAAGGACAAGGAGAAACGGCTCCAAAGTGAAGTTTAGATGGGATTTGGGAAGAAATTCCTCCCTGTGAGGGGCTGGGATGGATTCCCCAGAGCTGCCCCATCCCTGGAAGTGTCCCAGGCCAGGTTGGAGCACCCTGGGCTAGCGGGAAGTGTCCCTGGATGGGATTTAAGGTCTTTCCAACCCCATAAAAAGCTGGGATTCTCTGTGCTGGGCTGGCAGCAGGTTGGGGGTGGTGGCACTGAGGTGAGGGATGGATTTTCCTGTGAGGAAAGGCTGAGAAAATTGGGATTGATCAGCCTGGAGAAGAGAAGGCTCCAGGATGACCTAAGTGTGACCTTCCAGGACCTGAAGGAAATGATAAGGAATGGAAGGACAAGGAGAAATGGCTCCAAACTGACATTTAGATGGGATTTGGGAATAAATTCCTCCCTGTGAGGACAGTGAGGGGCTGGGATGGATTCCCCAGAGCTGCCCCATCCCTGGAAGTGTCCCAGGCCAGGTTGGAGCACCCTGGGCTAGCGGGAGGTGTCCCTGGATGGGATTGAAAGTCCCTGATCCCAAGCATTCCACGATCCCAGCCCCGGGGAGGGCCAGGGCTCACCTGCCGGCTGTGCATCCTCACGGTCACCTGCCCGTAGAGGTTGCCCCGGTTCATGACGCTGTCACAGCGCACGTGCACCACCCTGGGGGGCTCCAGGGACTCCAGGAACCTCCAGCGGATGGTTTTGTACCTGTTCCCACGGACCATGTCCTGCCAGGAGAAACCAGCTCCTAATTAACAGCGGTAATTAACGATTCGTTCGTTCCCGCGAGCCAAAATCAGCTCCGGCTCGGTTTGGATGTGAAGGGGACGATGAGAGGACACCACAAACGTTTCATTTTTGTTGTGGAGTTTTGGGGTTTCCCTCCCAGCTCTTTGCTGTATCCAGAAAAAAAAAATGAGGCATCACCAGGTTTAGAGAGCCTTAAAAAAAAAAAGGTGGAAAAAATCCACTAAAAACGAGGCAAACGGTCAAATTTAGAGAGGTTTGAACACCACGGGAGTGATCCAGGCCCTGGGGATCAGGGACATGACCCAGGGAACGGCTGGAGCTGTGCCAGGGGAGGATTAGGTTGGATTTTAGGGAAAAGTTCTTCATCCAGAGGGATTTTGGGCACCGGAGCAGCTCCCCGGGGAACGGCCACGACCCCAAACCTGGGAGGGTTTGGATATCGCTCCCAGGGATGCACAGGGTGGGGCTGCTGGGATTATCCTGGGCAGGGGTTGGGATTGATGATCCCAGGGGGTCCCTTTCCAGCTGGGGATATCCCAAAATTCCAGGCACTTACGGGGTAGCAGCGCTCGGTCACCAGGGAGTGAAGTTTCTGCTTGTTGAAGCTGCAAAGGAAACAGCCCCGGGCACTTCAGCACGGGAAAAGAGGTTCCCTCCACAAATTCCTGCTTTTCCCCCACAAATTCCCGCTTTTCCCCCACAAATTCCCGCTTTTCCCCCACAAATTCCCGCTTTTCCCCCACAAATTCCCGCTTTTCCCCCACAAATTCCCGCTTTTCCTCCCCAAATTCCTGCTTTTCCCCAGAAATTCCTGCTTTTCCCCCACAAATTCCCGCTTTTCCCCCCTCAGATTCCTGCATTCCTCCCACAAATTCCTGCTTTTTCCCCACAAATTCCCGCTTTTCCTCCACAAATTCCTCCTTTTCCCACCCAAATTCCTGCTTTCACCCACAAATCCTCCTTTTCCCCACAAATTCCTGCTTTCCCCCCACAAATTCCCGCTTTTTCCCCACAAATTCCTGCTCTCCCCCCACAAATTCCCACTTTCCCTCCACAAATTCCCGCTCTCCTCCACAAATTCCTGCTCTCTCCCCCCACAAATTCCTCCTTTTCCCACCCAAATTCCTGCTTCTCCCCCCAAATTCCCGCTTTTCCCCCCCAAATTCCTGCTTTCCCCCACAAATTCCTGTTCTCCCCCCACAAATTCCTGCTTTCCCCCCTCAGATTCCTGCATCCCTCCCACAAATTCCTGCTTTTCCCCACAAATTCCTGCTTTTCCCGCCCAAACTCCTGCTTTTCCCCACAAATTCCCGCTTTCCCCCCACAGATTCCTGCATTTCCCCCACAGATTCCTGCTTTTCCCCCCACAAATTGCCGCTTTTCCCCCCCAAATTCCTGCTTTTCCCCCACAAATTCCCGCTCTCCCCCCACAAATTCCTCCTTTTTCCCCCACAAATTCCTGCTTTTCCCCACAAATTCCTGCTTTTCCCGCCCAAATTCCTGCATTCCTCCCACAAATTCCTCCTTTTCCCGCCCAAATTCCCACTCTCCCTCCACAAATTCCTGTTCTCCCCCCACAAATTCCTGCTTTCCCCCCTCAGATTCCCGCTTTTCCCCCACAAATTCCTGTTTTTTCCCCACAAATTCCCACTTTCCCTCCACAAATTCCCACTCTCCTCCTCAAATTCCTGCTCTCCCCCCACAAATTCCTCCTTTTCCCACCCAAATTCCTGCTTTCCCCCCACAAATTCCTCCTTTTCCCACCCAAATTCCTCCTTTTCCCACCCAAATTCCCGCTTTTCCCCCACAAATTCCCACTTTCCCCCCACAAATTCCTGCTTTTCCCACCCAAATTCCTCCTTTTCCCACACAAATTCCCGCTTTTCCCCCACAAATTCCCGCTCTCCCCCCACAAATTCCCGCTTTCCTCCACAAATTCCTGCTTCCCCCCCCAAATTCCTGCTTTCCCCACAAATTCCTGCTTTTTCCCCACAAATTCCCACTTTCCCTCCACAAATTCCCGCTCTCCTCCTCAAATTCCTGCTCTCCCCCCCCAAATTCCTGCTTTTCCCCCACAAATTCCTGCTTTTTCCCCACAAATTCCCACTTTTCCTCCACAAATTCCCGCTCTCCTCCTCAAATTTCTGCTCTCCCCCCACAAATTCCCGCTTTTCCCCCACAAATTCCCACTTTCCCTCCACAAATTCCCGCTCTCCTCCTCAAATTCCTGCTTTTTCCCCACAAATTCCCGCTTTCCTCCCCAAATTCCTCCTTTTCCCACCCAAATTCCCGCTTTTCCCCCACAAATTCCTGCTTTTCCTGCCCAAATTCCCGCTTTCCTCCCCAAATTCCTTTCCCCAGCCACCGGGAATGGAAAGGAAAAGGCCAAATCTCAGCCGTGGAAAACGAAAGGAGAGCAGGACACGAACGGGAGCGGCCGGAAAGGGACTCCGGGGAAAGGCACAACCACGGGGGATCCCAAATGTTCTCCTGGCGTTTGGAATCCGCCCTGAGCCCCTGGAGTGCCTCTGCAGGGAGTCAGGGAACGGTTTGGGTGGGAAGGGACACGAAATCCCATCCCATTCCCACCATCCCAGGCTGCTCCGAGCCCCGTCCTCGGACGCTTCCAGGGATCCTGGACATCCCTCCTTGCCCTTCTAACCCCACTGGATGAGCTTTAAGGCCCTTCCCAAGCCCAAACCATCCCATAATTCGGTGATTCCACAAAAACCAGAGGAGCAGCTCCCCCATCACCACACGGCTCAGGGAAGGGCCTTACTTTGCCAGGGAATTGTGGGCTTCAATAAATATCTCCTGGGCTTTCTCCGGGAAGGTTTTGGTGCTGAAATCCGGGTCGTGGTCCTTGATCTTCCGCAGGCTGGAAGGAAAAAGGGGAAAAAAAATTAAGGAGAGAACAAATTGGAGCTGTCCTGGATGCTCTGGATGACAGCAGCGATCCCAAAGGATTCAATCCCAGCTTTCACCAGCTGAGAACTGGAGATTCCCCCCCCAGTAAAACAAAACCTTCAGGTGGTCATAAAACAGCCAGATCCAAGGAATCCTAAAAAATGGGATGGGTGTGGCCATGAAACAGCCAGATACAAGGAATCCTAAAAAAAAAATGGGATGGGCAGCGTGGCCATAAAACAGCCAGATCCAAAGAATCCTAAAAAAATAAATGGGATGGGTGTGGCCATGAAACAACCAGATCCAAGGAATCCTAAAAAATGGGATGGGTGTGGCCATGAAACAGCCAGATCCAAAGAATCCTAAAAAAAATGGGATGGGTGTGGCCATGAAACAGCCAGATCCAAAGAATCCTAAAAAAATGGGATGGGCAGTGTGGCCATAAAACAGCCAGATCCAAAGAGTCCTAAAAAATGGGATGGGTGTGGCCATAAAACAGCCAGATCCAAGGAATCCTAAAAAAATGGGATGGGCAGTGTGGCCATAAAACAGCCAGATCCAAAGAATCCTAAAAAATAGGATGGGAAGCGTGGCCATGAAACAGCCAGATCCAAAGAATCCTAAAAAATGGGATGGGCAGTGTGGCCATGAAACAGCCAGATCCAAGGAATCCTAAAAAAATGGGATGGGCAGTGTGGCCATAAAACAGCCAGATCCAAAGAATCCTAAAAAATGGGATGGGCAGCGTGGCCATGAAACAGCCAGATCCAAGGAATCCTAAAAAAATGGGAGTGCACAGCTTGGCCATGAAACAGCCAGATCCAAGGAATCCTAAAAAAATGGGATGGGCAGTGTGGCCATAAAACAACCAGATCCAAGGAATCCTAAAAAATGGGATGGGCAGCGTGGCCATAAAACAGCCAGATACAAGGAATCCTAAAAAATAAATGGGATGGGCAGTGTGGCCATGAAACAGCCAGATCCAAAAAATCCGAAAAAAATGGGACTGCACAGTGTGACCATAAAACAGCCAGATACAAGGAATCCTAAAAAAATGGGATGGGTGTGGCCATGAAACAGCCAGATACAAGGAATCCTGAAAAAAAAATGGGATGGGCAGCATGGCCATGAAACAGCCAGATCCAAAGAATCCTAAAAAAATGGGATGGGCGTGGCCATGAAACAGCCAGATCCAAGGAATCCTAAAAAAAATGGGAGTGCACTGTGTGACCATAAAACAACCAGATCCAAGGAATCCTAAAAAAATGGGATGGGCAGCGTGGCCATAAAACAGCCAGATCCAAGGAATCCTAAAAAATGGGATGGGTGTGGCCATGAAACAGCCAGATCCAAAGAATCCTAAAAAATGGGATGGGTGTGGCCATGAAACAGCCAGATCCAAAGAATCCTAAAAAAAATGGGATGGGCAGTGTGGCCATAAAACAGCCAGATCCAAAGAATCCTAAAAAATGGGAGTGCACAGTGTGACCATAAAACAACCAGATCCAAGGAATCCTAAAAAAATGGGATGGGCAGCGTGGCCATGAAACAGCCAGATCTAAAGAATCCTAAAAAAATGGGATGGGCAGCGTGGCCATAAAACAGCCAGATCCAAAGAATCCTTAAAAAAATGGGATGGGCAGTGTGGCCATGAAACAGCCAGATCCAAAGAATCCTTAAAAAAATGGGATGGGTGTGGCCATGAAACAGCCAGATCCAAAGAATCCTAAAAAATGGGATGGGTGTGGCCATGAAACAGCCAGATCCAAGGAATCCTAAAAAATGGGATGGGCAGTGTGGCCATAAAACAGCCAGATACAAGGAATCCTAAAAAAATGGGATGGGCAGTGTGGCCATGAAACAGCCAGATCCAAGGAATCCTAAAAAAATGGGATGGGCAGCGTGGCCATGAAACAGCCAGATCCAAGGAATCCTAAAAAATGGGATGGGCAGTGTGGCCATAAAACAGCCAGATCCAAAGAATCCTAAAAAAATGGGATGGGCAGTGTGGCCATGAAACAGCCAGATCCAAAGAATCCTAAAAAATGGGATGGGTGTGGCCATGAAACAGCCAGATCCAAAGAATCCTAAAAAATGGGATGGGTGTGGCCATGAAACAGCCAGATCCAAAGAATCCTAAAAAATGGGATGGGCAGTGTGGCCATAAAACAGCCAGATCCAAAGAATCCTAAAAAATGGGAGTGCACAGTGTGACCATAAAACAACCAGATCCAAGGAATCCTAAAAAAAAATGGGATGGGCAGCGTGGCCATGAAACAGCCAGATCTAAAGAATCCTAAAAAAAAAATAAATGGGATGGGCAGCGTGGCCATAAAACAGCCAGATCCAAAGAATCCTAAAAAAAATGGGATGGGCAGTGTGGCCATGAAACAGCCAGATCCAAAGAATCCTTAAAAAAATGGGATGGGTGTGGCCATGAAACAGCCAGATCCAAAGAATCCTAAAAAATGGGATGGGCAGCGTGGCCATGAAACAGCCAGATCCAAGGAATCCTAAAAAATAAATGGGATGGGCAGTGTGGCCATAAAACAGCCAGATACAAGGAATCCTAAAAAATAAATGGGATGGGCAGTGTGGCCATGAAACAGCCAGATACAAGGAATCCTAAAAAATAAATGGGATGGGCAGTGTGGCCATGAAACAGCCAGATCCAAAAAATCCGAAAAAAATGGGACTGCACAGTGTGACCATAAAACAGCCAGATACAAGGAATCCTAAAAAATGGGATGGGCAGCATGGCCATGAAACAGCCAGATCCAAAGAATCCTAAAAAAATGGGATGGGCAGCATGGCCATGAAACAGCCAGATCCAAGGAATCCTAAAAAAATGGGAGTGCACTGTGTGACCATAAAACAACCAGATCCAAGGAATCCTAAAAAAATGGGATGGGAAGCGTGGCCATGAAACAGCCAGATCCAAGGAATCCTAAAAAAATGGGATGGGCAGTGTGGCCATGAAACAGCCAGATCCAAGGAATCCTAAAAAATGGGATGGGAAGCGTGGCCATGAAACAGCCAGATCCAAGGAATCCTAAAAAAATGGGATGGGCAGCGTGGCCATGAAACAGCCAGATCCAAAGAATCCTAAAAAAATGGGATGGGTGTGGCCATGAAACAGCCAGATCCAAGGAATCCTAAAAAAATGGGATGGGCAGCGTGGCCATTCCCAGCAGGAGAGGTGGGAACATCCCCACCCCTGGGACTCCTGGGGGAAGGGGAACCACGGCAATGGGAAAAGCAGGGAGGAAAGGACCCCTCAATCCCTAAAATCTCCCAGAAATCCCACAACCCCAGGAATACCTCAGAGGGAGGGACACGGGACAGGCCGAGCAGAGGAGGCAATCAAGCTAATTAACTAACGAGGGGGCAATCAAGCTAATTAACTAACGAGGGGTACGCACGCCAGCTGGGAGGCCGCTGTTTGCCTCAGCTTCTGCATCTGCTGCTTCACCCCGTCCCTGGACAGCGAGGTCAGGCGGGCGTCGCCCTCGGGAGGGACGTAGGGATCCATGATTTCAGCTGGGAACGGGAAAAGCAGCTCAGGAGGAGGCTCAGAGCCACCAGAAGCAAGGGAGTGAGGAGGTGAAACGGCAGCACGCAGAGAATTCCTGGGCTAAGCTTGTCCACAGGTGCTGCTCGCTGCTCTTCCCTCAAAAGCCAGGGAAAAACGGCTTCAAAACGGAGTTTAGATGGGATTTGGGGAAGGAATTCCTCCCTTGGAGGGTGGGGAGGGGCTGGGATGGAATTCCCAGAGAAGCTGTGGATGCCCCTGGATCCCTGGCAGTGTCCAAGGCCGGGCTGGGAGCAGCCTGGGATTGGGGAACTGTCCCTGCCCATGGCAGGGGTGGCACTGGATGAGCTTTCCCAACCCAAACCTGTCTGGGATTCCAGGATTCAAGGCACCAACAGCTTCGGAGATCAGGCAGGGAAGCCTCTCCCCTTGGCCAGAAGGACGAGTGGGGGGTTCAGCCTCATTTCGTCCGATTCTCTCTCTCTCACAACATCACCCGGCCCAAGCTGAGCCCGGTTTTCTTGCCCTACCCGTGCAGGCCAGGTAGAAGGTGCGCTCAATGCGCTCATCCGGGAAGACCGGCGCCGCGGACTTGAGCCTCCTCTCCTTCTCCTCAGGGCTCAGCTCTCGGGCCCACTCGGGCACCCGCGGACACCTCCTCCTGCTCCTCACCGGGACAACTACGCAGGGCACGGCCGCTCCCGGACGGAGCAGGGACTCGGCAGCCTGAGGCGAGGCAACAACAGAGCCCGGAGTGAGCCCAGCACCGCCAGCACCTTCCTTTATTTCCCCTCACGCCTCGCACGCGCTACCCGTGCCAGGGCCTTCCGCGCTCTCCCTCACCCACACCGCTCATCCCGCGGCCACACAGCCGCTCCCCGCACCCTCCCCGGCCTCCCGCAGCTCCCCGGTGCCCCTCATCCCGCTCCTCCCGGCTCCACCTTCCAGCAGAGCCGCGGGGCCTTGAGGCCCAGCCCAGCCGCCATGGCGGCCGCCATCTTTTCCCCGCGCGCGGGGGCTGGCGGGAAGGCGGGCGGAGCGGAGCGCGCGGGGATGTGGGCGGGGCCGCGCGAGGCGCGCGCGCGCGCGGGAAGGGGCGTGGCCGGCGGGAGCCCGCGCCGCGCCCGCGAGTGGAAAATTCCATCGGCTGCGGAGCCCGGGGGGCGGGGCCAGGGCAGGAGGCTCCGCCCATCCCGCCGGGCGCGCGGAGGGGGGACCCCCGTACGTGGTGCAGTGCGGGGGGGGTGGGTCCCGGTCACCGGGGAAAGGGGGGATGTTCCCCCTGCATCCCCCACACGGCTCACGTGCGACAGGCGCGGGACCCCCACCCTGCCCCATGCGGGTGTCGGAGCCCCCCAGGCCTGCAGGGCCCCCCCCGGATCTGTAGTGACCCCCCTCTTGCCCCCCCGGACCTGCAGAGACCCATCCCAAACCCGCAGGACCCTCCCAGACCCGCAGAGACCCCCCCCCAGACCTGTAGAGCCTCTCAGAATCCACAGAGCCCCCCCAGGCCTGCAGAGACCCCCACCCGGACCTGTAGAGCCCCTCAGAATCCGCAGAGCCCCCCCCGGGCCTGCAGAGCCCCTCAGAATCCACATCCCCTCTCCCAGGCCTGCAGAGCTCCCCCCGGGCCTGCAGAGCCCCTCAGAATCTGCAGAGCCCCCCCAGGCCTGCAGAGACCCCTCCCCCGGACCTGTAGAGCCCCTCCAGGCCTGCAGAGACCCCCCCGGACCTGTAGAGCCCCTCAGAATCCACATCCCCCCTCCCAGGCCCGCAGAAACCCCCACCCGGACCTGTAGAGCCCCTCAGAATCTGCAGAGCCCCCCCAGGCCTGCAGAGCCTCCCCCCCGGACCTCCAGATTCGTCCCACCAGACCCACAGGGCCCTTCCGCCTACGCAGAGCACCCCTGGACCTGCAGAGACCCCCTCGGACCTGCAGGAGCCCCCCAGGTTCCTGCACCCCCCCAGCAGCCCGGTGGGTTTTGTCCGATGCTTTTGGGATTTCGCATCACAGCAGCCCCTGGCCCTGGTGGTGGAGGGGGGGGTCCGAGGGCAGGGGTCTCTCAGGATGTCCCCAGGACAGGCTGGCACACCGGGATGCTGCTGGCAGGGGTTGGATGGAGGGCAGGGGTCTCTCGGGATGTCCCCAGGACAGGCTGGCACACCGGGATGCTGCTGGCAGGGGTGGGGTGGAGGGCAGGGGTCCCTCGGGAAGTCCCCAGGAGAGGCTGGCGCCATCCGTGGCGCCACACCGGGATGCTGCTGGCAGGGGTTGGATGGAGGGCAGGAGTCCCTCCGGATGTCCCTGGGACGGCCCGGGATGCAGCACCCCGGGGATGCTGCCGGCAGAGCGGAGAGAGGGGCTCGGGGGTCCCTCCGAATATCCCGGGGACAATCCGGGATGCAGCACCCCCGCCCTAACACGAACCAGCTCATCCCAAACCCTCTTCCCTTGAAACCCCATCCCTGGGAGCAGCAGGGACAGCCTGGGGATGCTCATCACCCGCCCACGCCCGCGGGGCGAGGCCCCGGCCCGGCCCGCACGGAGCCAAAGGCGAGCCCGGCCCGGGGGTGCGAAGCCCCCTGGGGAGCGGGGGGGTCGCCGGAGGCTCCGGCCGCGCTCGCTGCGCCTGGCCCCGCTCCCAGCGTTGCTCTGGGGACTGTTGATCTTGGCTCCGAGGACGCGTTGCTCCATCGGACAGCTGGTTAATGTGTAGTGACGGCTCCGCTGTGCCCGAGACCGTTGATCCCGGCCCGCGCTCTTATCTGAGCCGGTGGCAGCGGGGACGAGCCGGGAGCGGCCGTGCCGGGGGGCGCGGGGGGAGCCGGGCCCCTCCCTGGGTGGGGGGATCGAGTCTGCAGACCCCCAGCACCCCCCAAAATTCGGCGTGATGCTCACTGAGCGGGGGGGCGGCAAAAATAGGAGAGAGCGCTTCCCGCAGCACGGCCGGTGGGAAAACCGGAGCCCTCTGGAAAGCAGGGATGAAGCCCCGGGGCTGTGGAGCCAGTCCTGGAGCAGCCGGGGCTGAGTCACCGCCCCCAGAGCCCCACGGCCCCGGCGCTTTCCCACGGCTCCGGACTCGTGGGGCTGGATTTTCCCAGCCTAGCCGGCTCTCCCGGCTGCCCCGGGATGCCATCCCGGCCGGTTTCACCTCCGTGGGCAGCGTTGCTGGGCTCTGGAACCCTTCTGGAGACAAGTCCTTGCCCGTGGGGAGCTCCTGGGCGACTCGGATCAGGAGCATCCCTGCGGCAGTTTGGGATGGGGCCGCGGAGATGATGTTCCCATCCCACCTGTGCCTTTCCCCTTGCAAAACCACCACGCGGGGATTTGTCCCGTGGGAGAGCGGGATCAGGGCTGGGATCAGGGCTCAGCACCCGCCCAAAAGTGTCCCCGCCAGCTCCAGGCAAGGGCTTGGCCACCTTTGCCTCCATCCTTGTGCAACTTGTCCCGGGTGCCTGGCGTCGAGGCGGGGAGGGGACGGGCAGAGCCGCACGCACACACCACGGAGAGGGGAAAAGGCAGGGAAAAACGCCTCCCAACCCCCCGGGAATGACCCGCAGAGCGAGAGGCCCCAAGAGCTTCGAGCGCTGTTGTCCCCGTGCTCCCGAATGCCAGAGATTCCAGCCCTAAGCCGGCGGCCCAGACCTGCGAGGCAGGATTAGCCGGTGCCCTCCAGCTGCTCCCGCTCCCGGCAGGAACGGCGAAAACTCCGGCGAGAGACAGAGAGAGGGAGAAGAAAAGAAAAGCCTTGCTTGGGAATTTTCTTTTTTCCTCTCTTCCCCCTTTTTTTCCCCCCCTAATTAGAAGGGAGCACTGACAGTGGTTGGTGGCTGCAGAGGCTCTGGGCTAATTACAGCTCCTGGTTTCCACCCCGTCCGTTTGTCCGCGGGCCCTCCCCAGTCTGGCACTGCAGGAGAACCCGGTTTGGTCGGGACACGGCGGAGGAGGCAGCTTCCCCCCGGCTTTCTCCGTGGAGCCTCGCTCTTTCTTCCTTCTTTTTTTCCTTTTTTTTCCCCTGGATTCTTGCTGACAGCAGCATCTGTCGCCTCACAGCATCTTCCGTGCGGAGCAGCACCCGTGGAAAGCGCCACGGAGCCCTTTGCCAAGCACAAGCCCCGTGGCCACCGCGGCCACCGAGACCGCCCCCCCCTGCCTCGCGTGGCTGGAGGGCACCCAGTGACCCCGAAGCCATCCGGGATGG
This sequence comes from Lycocorax pyrrhopterus obiensis, assembly GCA_014706295.1. Classification (NCBI taxonomy): domain Eukaryota; kingdom Metazoa; phylum Chordata; class Aves; order Passeriformes; family Paradisaeidae; genus Lycocorax; species Lycocorax pyrrhopterus. Next base: position 476,934 of record JACSVZ010000027.1, read on the forward strand.
GAATTAAAGCTCAGAGGAGACAATCCCCTCCGCTTCCCTCCCGCGGAGCCGAGCAGCTCTGCTCCAGGAATAGTTTTATCCTGCCCCTGACCTTCCCGTGGCTCTGCCAGGGACAGTCACCCGCGGCCACACGCGGTGCCAGCACCGAGGCGAGGCGGGAGGAGACGGGATTTTTGCCCTGCCAAAGTCCCCCAGCACGGCTGTGGCACAGCTGGCCTTCTCCTGCTGCCCGGTTGCGGTGGCCTCGGGGTGTCCCCAGCGTGGCACGGCCGGGCTGAGTCCAATTCCATCCATCCCAGCTGCAAATCCCGCACGGAGCCTCCTCGCCAAACCACGGCTTCCAGCCCTCCCCTGGCTGAAGGGCAGACGGGACTTTTCACCCAGCACCCCGCCAGGATTCCATAAAACCTCGAAACATTCCCTGGGCCAGGTCCCGGCGCCGCTGTCCCCACATCCCGCAGCCTGCCCCGTGTCCCCGTGTCCCCGTGTCCCGCGGGGCTCCGCACCCCGCCGAGGCGCCGGGAGCCGGCAGGATGGAGCAGGGCGGCAGCTGCCTGAACCCCCCGCGCGGCTCCAGATGTTTCCAGCTGTTTCCAGCTGTTCCCTTGTCTCCCTTTCCCTCCCCGGGGCTCTGCAGCACAATGCGGCCCCGCGGCAGCCCTGGATGAACCCGGGCTCGGCAGCGCTTGGTTTTTGTAACCATGTGCTGAGAGCTGTCTGTACTTTCTCCCTGCCCCAGTTCGTGCCGCCGGCTCCTCCAGGTCTCAGTGAATCCCCGCTCCCTCCCTGAATCCTTCTTCCCTCTCCAATCCTACTCCGCTCCTCAAATCCCCGTTCCTCCCTCAAATCCCCACTCCCTCCTCGAATCCCTGCTCCCTCTCTCCACTCCCTGCTCCCTTCCCTCCCTGGCTCGGCACCAACTGATCTCTTTCAAACAGCAAAGTTTACCACTTTTACACAAAAATAAATCTCGTTGGGGAAGGAATGGGATAAAAAAATAAGGATCGATCTCAGTTTCCAGTGGTGGAAGGCTAAGGATGATTCCCAGCTTCTGACAGTTGTGCTTCCTCCTTAAAACGAGGGAGGTTGTGGCACCCCCGAGCCCTTCAGAGCACTTTTAGGGGCTGAGATTAATTAAATCCATATTTAATGCCCTATGGAGGCAGCGGATGAGTTCCTGGATCCAAACTCCAGAGCGGGGCTGGGGCTGGCACCCCAGAAGCAGCAGGAATTTTTCACCCTTCTTTTTTTTCCCCATATAAAAGCCTTTATTGTGGATTTTTAAGCTTCCCGCTGGTGTTTGTCACACGCCCAACCAGCCACCCCGCAGTATTTCCCTGGAATACTGCTCCCTGCACCATGTGCACGGCTTTTCCAGCTGGATTCCTCATGGAGCATCTTCCAGGAGACCCCGGAATGCACTGGGGGAGCCCCAAAAGGCCTGCAGGAGACCTTGGGGTCTTCCTGCCCAAGAAATTCAGATTTGATTTGATTTGATTTGATTTGAATTTGTAGGATGTGAGCCTGGCCACAAAGGGTTTTCCTGGGTGCCCCATGTCGCTGTCACCCCAAACTGTGTGACCTGGGAGCCCCCCGCTAATGAGGTGCACTGTGCTATTTATCCCATCCGGACCGGGTGCACCGGGACCCCAAATCACCGGGGTGCACTGTGCCAGCCCCCCCCCCGTTACCGGGGCTCCCCGGGATCCCCCATTACCAGGGTGCACTTCGTCATCCCCCCCGGACAGGACATAGCAGGATCCCCCATTACCGGGGCCCACCGGGATCCCCCATTACCGGGGCTCACCAGGATCCCTCATTACCGGGGTGCACTCTGCCAGACCCCCATTACTGGGACTCACCAGGATCCCCCATGACTGGGGCCCACCGGGATCCCCCATTACCGGGGCTCCCCGGGATCCCCATTACCGGGGTGCACTGTGCCAGCCCCCCCCATTACCGGGGCTCACCGGGATCCCCATTACCGGGGCCCACCGGGATCCCCATTACCAGAACCCACCGGGATCCCCCATGACCGGGGCCCACCGGGATCCCCCATTACCGGGGCTCCCGGGATCCCCCATTATCGGGGCTCCCCGGGATCCCCCATGACCGGGGCCCACCGGGATCCCCATTACCGGGGTGCACTGTGCCAGCCCCCCCATTACCGGGGCCCACCGGGATCCCCATTACCGGGGCTCCCCGGGATCCTCCATGACCGGGGCCCACAGGGATCCCCATTACCGGGCTGCACTGTGCCAGCCCCCCCAACTACCGGGGCCCACCGGGATCCCCCATTACCGGGGCTCCCGGGATCCCCATTACCGGGGTGCACTGTGCCAGCCCCCCCATTACCGGGGCTCCGGGGATCCCCATTACCGGGGCCCACCGGGATCCCTCATTACCGGGGCGCACTGTGCCGGCCCCCCCATTACCGGGGCTCCCGGGATCCCCCATTACCGGGGCCCACCGGGATCCCCCATTACCGGGGCTGCCCCGTCCCGCAGCACCGTGAGGGGAAGGGCGTGGCCAGCCTCGCGCAGAGTGGGCGTGTCCCAAGCAGGGGGGCGTGGCCGCTCGGGGCGTGGCTTTGCGCACGCGCAGTCCCCGCCGCCTCTTACGCAACTCCTCCCGCCGTCTTTTCCCCCCGCCTCTCTCTGCCCCCCCCCCCCCCCCCGCCCCCCGCGCACTCTACGTGCGCGGCCGCGTGGCGCCGCCGCGCGCACGCGCACGCGCCGTCCGCGTGCCTCCCTCCCTCACCCCCCCACCCCCCCCCCACCCTCCCTCCCTCTCCGCTCTCCTCTCCCCGCACTCCTCCACCGGGGCCGCCTCGAGTCGGGAGCGCGCGCGCGCCCCCGCCCCTCCCTCCTCCTCCTCCTCATCTTCCTCATCCTCCTCCTCCTCCTCCTCATCCTCCGCTCCCGCCGCTGCTCCCTCTCGGTGTGTCCGTGCGGAGCCGCCGCGTCGCCCTTCCCGCGCCCCCCCCACCGCCCCCCGCCCCCCCCTCCTCCCCCCCCCCCCCGCCGCCGCCCCCCCCGCCGCCGCCGCCCCGCCGGGGGGGGCGCAGCCCCGCACCCCCCGCGCTCCCGCCATGCCGGAGAAGCGGCCGTTCGAGCGGCTGCCCGCCGACGTGTCCCCCCTCAACTATGGGCTCTGCCTCAAGCCGGACCTCATCGACTTCACCTTCGAGGGCAAGCTGGAGGCCGCCGTGCAGGTAGGGCCCCCCCCCTTTCCTCCTCATCCTCCCCTTCCTCATCCTCCTCCTCCCGCCCCGCCCCCAAGGGGTCCCGCCAGCCTGCGCCCCCCCCACCCCCCGAGGGGACCCCTCAGTCCCCTCCCCATCCCCTTGTGGGGTTTTCCCCCCCGCCCGCAGGGACCCCTTTCCCCCCCTCAGGGGACCCCTCGCCCCCCTCCCCAGCCGTGCCCTGAGGGGGCCCCCCAGCTCCGATCCCCCCTTTCCTCTGCGCTCAGCCGCAGGGCCCGGCCGGGCAGGTGCAAGGAGGCCCCTCGGGGCTCCCCCCGCGTCTCCTCCCTCTCTTTCCATTCAGAACGGATGGACAAACCCCCTCCAAACCCCCCAAAGCCCCTCCGGGACCCCCCAAAGCCAGCCCGGCTCGAGGGGGGGGCCCCGCCCAGCCCCGCTGCGGCCCCCGCGGGTCTCCCCAGGCGGCTCCTCCCGTGCCGGGGCCGGCCCGGGCCGGGATGTGGGATAACCCCGGAGCTGCCGGGAACACCGGGATGTGCCCGGCCGGGATCCCCGGGAACCTCCAGACCCTCGGGGAGCACCCCCCGTGCTGCCCTGCCCGGCCCCCAGCGCGCTGCCGGGCGCTCCGTGCAGGCGTGGGGATGGATCGGGATTTTGCTGGAAAAGCCAAATAAGCGGTGAAAGGAGAAGTCTCCCCCCGGTGTGGGTAGGCCTCGGTGTCATGGAGAGCTGGGAGGAAGAGAGGCTGGGATAAGCGCCGGGAAAAACGGTTTGCGGACCCAAAACGCCGCGTTTTGTGCAAGGCAAGAAAAATCCTCCTCGCCGTGCTCGTGCTTCAGAGCCAGAACCAGTTTGGTGAAATCCTTCAAGTCTCCCAGTCATTCTCATTGGCCGCTCTGCCAAGATTTCCCGAATTTGCTTTCACGTCTTTTTTTTTTTTTTTTTCCTTTCCTTGTGATTTGAGGATAGGTACAGAATTATAAAGGGATAACTGCTTTTTGGTTTTTTGTTTTTTTTCCTGAAAATTAGCTGGGTGCACAGAGAGAGCTTAAAAATATTTGAGGGAGATTTTTGAATCTTGAGATGTGAGCGGATTTAAGCCTTGCTCTGAGGAAGGGGGTGGTTAAACCTTGTTTTAAAGCGGGGTAATAAATGCGAGAAGGCAATAAACCTTTGCAGGATGTGAAGCACAGGTAGAGAGGAGGGCGAGTTCTTCCCTGGGGAGTGTCTGTGGGAACTGGGGAGGGCCCAAGGCTGGGGATGATGGGGAATCTTGTGACTTTGGGGACCTGGAGGAACCCAACCAGAGATGAGTAACTTTGTGTCATGTGACAGAAATATCGAAAACCTAAATCTCCTCGTGGATTTGGTCCTGGCTCAGGGGGTTTTAGTCCCAGCCTCGGGGCCGCTGCTGCCTTTGGGGTGTTTCGGTTTGGAAAAGGCCGGCTTGAGAAATTCCCGATCCTCTTCCGCCTTAATCCCGGCCACCTATTCCTGTCCTCGCACCCAGGGTGCTGCCCCTCGGCCCTGTTCCAGCTGTGGGGCTGTAAATGGGATCACTGAAATCATCCAGGTTAAAAATAACACCCGGGGGGAGGGGAGCAGTGGCTTTTTAAGCCACTGCTGAGGAGAGGAGTGGTGAACGGCAGCCTTGGGAACTTCGCTGGGATGCAGGAATACCCGGAGAGGTTTCTCCCGGCAGGGGTGGTTGGTTTGCAGGTTGTACTCCTGTTGGAGGTGTTTTGAGTGTTGTTTGCTGCGTCAGGGTGAATTCCTGGAGCAGCGGATCCCACCTGGAGCTGTGGAATCCTGCGCTTCCCCACCACCGAGGGCACGTGCTGGGGAAAAGCAGTGACCCCACAGGTTCCAGGCTGTAAAAAAAAACCCCCTTGTTCGTATCCTGGAGAGCTGCTCTGGTGTTCCCACAGGAGAGAGGAGGGGGGGAAAAAACCCCAAAGCCCAGAGAGCGAGGTTTTTAAAACAGAACTAAAGAATGTATCTTTATTTTGGATAACTTTTAACACCGAGAACGGAGGAGGCCACCTCCCATCTGCCTGGAAGTGAGGGCAGGGAAGTGGATCAGGGGTGAGCTCACCTGCCTGTGTAGGGTTGGGAATCTGGAGAGGTTTCCTGGGGCTGCCAGTGCCCAAAACACAGGGAAATCCCAGAAGATTAGAGGGGAACTGCTCTGCACCTTGATGAGGAGAGGAACAACCAGCTCACCCACAGGATGCTTTTTGTACAAGGCTTGATGAACAAAAAATAACAACTATTAGCGTATTTTTATCAAGCTGATCTAGAAAATAAGACATTTGGGTTCTTTTGGGGTTAAATTACTTTTAATTAAGGACCTGCTGGCCCTTTCTACCTGCACCTTGTCCTGCGGTGGGACGGAGCTCAGCAGGGATTTCTGTTTCCAGCACCACCTGAGAGCTTTGGAATTGCTGTAAACTCATTGAGGCAAAAGCGGGTTTGTGCTAAAACACTAAATTTTGATTTTTGGGTGGGGAAAGCACCATGTGCTGCCTCCTCTTGAGGATCCAGCTGTTTGGTTTTTTTTTTTTAATACCTATCAATAATAATTGCCAGCTTCTCTGCTGCATCCCAGCTGGATAATGGCGATAATCCACATCAGGTGCTTACACCAGTGATGCTTTCTGGGGTGAGTTCTGAGGTTTGACACCAAAAAAAAAACCCCACAACCACCCCCAAAAAAGCCAGGAAAAGTTTCCAGAGCCTCCAAAGTGCTTTGTTTGCTTTGTTATTTGGCATCTTTAAGAGCAGAGTGGAATTAGTGATGTTCAGTCAAGGTATTACAAGTAAACACTTGATCATTCTTACTCACTCCACTAATAGGATTTGCAGCCCTCTGTGGAGAATTTTGGGCTTTCAAGCCCTAAAAAAAAAAAATGTCCCAGCCTTGGCTTTGGGGCAGGACACTTGTGTTGGCTTTAGGACCTATAAATAACCTGCAACTCTTTGTGCCAAGACAAATCAACGTTGCACTCGCATGGCAACTCCAGATAATCTTCAGAGGATAAAACCTCTGGTGATGCAAAAGATGAGAGTGGCAGCAGGGACCAGGCTGATCCCAGCGCCTGGAAAAAGGAGTGGGACCTGTTTGTGGTTTGTCGTGGCGCTTGCCGTGTTCGGCTCAGGGAATTGTCCCCCCCTGGATAAAGGAATGATCCTGAAATCCGCCTCCTGATAAGTTTAATTTCACAGCCCTTTCGGAGCTGTGCTTCTGAAGGCTCTGGTAACCCATATATTCAAATTTTGACCGGTTATTCCAGATTTTTAAATGATATAATTTGTGGCCACACGAATACTTTTGAAGTCTGCGCAGTTGTGTAACAATTACATAAACTGACAGTACATAATTCCCATTTATCACAGCTGAAAACCCAAAAAAATCCTTAAATGAACTGTTTCACAAGGAACCCTGGTCCCAGCTGGGACAGCGTGCGGCTGTGGGAGAGTCAGAGCTGGAACAGAGTCTCCACTCTCCTCACACTCCTGTGATTGTTCTGCCACTTATGTCATCTTCCAGCATTTAAACTTGATTTGTTGAGGGCGTGGGGATGCCTCTCAACGAGCACAATTAAGATTGTGGGGTGGAAATGGTTCATTTACATTATTCCTCTGGTAGTTTGAGGTTTAATTATCCCAGCCCTGGCTCTCAGGGCCTGGTTATCAGTGCAGGGCACTCGGATTATTCAGTGTCTGGGTCAAACTTTGGGTTTTTTTGGGTTTTTTTTTCCCCACTCCGCTTTTGGCTCCTGGGAGGGCTGGAACAAAGAGGGGATGTGTGGCCCTGGTGTTGTCCAGCAGCAGAAACCAATGGCTGCCTCCAGCTTTAGGCTTTCAAATCCAACTTCTTAGCGCTCCAAGGGATCACCTGGGTGACACCAGCGAGGGGACAGCGTTGTCTCCCGACTCTCTGGTGTTTCCCTGCCCATAAATTCCCTTCCTTGGAGAATCTCCTGCCGTGATTCACGTCCCTGACTGGAAACTCCACCGAGGTGTTCCTTGGTCGCAGAGCAACTTATCTCGGAAGAATTTACAACCTGAGCTCTTTCAAATACCTTCTGCAGCGCCTTTAATGGATCTCAGGGATCCTCTGGCGTGTTTAGCAATATTTAACTGGTTGGCTGCTGCTTTTTATAGGTTAATTATGCAATATCTGCTGGCCTGAGGAATGGACAGAGTAATCCTGCTGCAACGCTGGTTAAAGGTTGATTGTGACGCTCTGGTGTGTGATCCTGGGGAAACAGAGCTCGCTGGGTGTAGTATTTGTGCTCCTGGGGAGTGGGGAACTTGTCCAGGATAAATGCCTGTGGTATGCAGAATTGTAACTTGAATTTCCAGCACGTGAAAATTAAACCTGGAGTGGAGGGTTAAAGGGGCTGGTGCTTCAAAGGCAACACCTCACGGCTCTCCTTCTGTCACCAGCTCAAAAATAGGGTTTTTTTTACCCTTCTCCTCCCAAAAAGGACTCCTTCAGCCCCGTAATTCCTAAGGCTGAGGTGGCTGCAGTGGTCACAAAAGGGATTTACTCGTCCCTGTGAATCCGACACCTCTGGAGCTGGATGCGCTTTGGAACGAGGGGAATTTTTCCAGTGGCGTTGTTAATTTTACTCCTCGGCCACCAGAATTTGCTGGAGATGCAGGTTAATAAATCTCCTCGTTCCTCTCCTCATTGAAGGTTTGAATCCTTACAAAAAGACACACCCTGCAACACAACCGGAGTAAATTTAGTTGGCTATTTTTAGAGAGCAAATTGCTAAAAACACACATGGTTGTTGTAGTGCTGCTTTTAGAAAAGGGCTCTGGAGCCATGTGACAAGATTTGAATTCTCTGGGCTCTGGAAAATTAGTTTTGACTCCAGGAGATCCCTTTGGATGCACCTCATCCTGTGTTTCAGGTAGGCCGGCATTCAAATCCCTGTTCCTAATATCCTAAAAAGGTTTTTCCCATCAAATCCTTTCCTGCTTTGGCCACCAGTGAAAAACCAAAAGCTTCCCGGCACTTTTGGGTCTTGTTTGGCAGAGCCAAATAATCAACAGTTTTAGCTCTTCTTCCATCAAATGGAAAACTTTTTTGGGGGGGAATTTCAGCTCTTTGCTCCTGCTGGATGAGCTTTCCCTTCCCTGCTCGCGGCGCCTGAGTCTGGCTGATCTCAAAACAGGTGTTTGGATTTGGATTCGTTTAGTATTCCATTTAATTCATCAAAAAGCCAGAAGTTTACAGCCTTGAAGCATTCCTTCCCTCCAGATATTCCTCTTGGTCCGCCCCGTTTCTGAGCTGTGCAGAACTGCTCTTCTCTCCATTAACCTTTTCCTGCTGAAAAGGAAATTTATTATATTTATTCGATTCCAGAACGAGGTGAAGCAGGGTGACAGCCCCACATGTCCCCCTTGCTATCTTCTTCTACCCAGCAGTGATTTTTATGTATTAAAGGCCAAAAAAAAGCAGAAATCTGCTTTTTTTTGGCCTTTAATACATAAAAATCACTGCTGGGAACAGAATATCTTCCTTTTAGAACGTGGCATTCCACAGTAAAAAAGCATTTTGGGGGGGATAAAAGTCATCAATTCGTTTTCAGGCTGTCCCTGGTGACATCAGGTGGTCAGAAGTGAACTGTGCTGGGTTCTGCCCCTGCTTTGCTTTTGTTCTCACAGGTGTGTCTGCACTTCAGTGGATCCCAGGGAGGAGGCTCCTGCCAAAGCCTGGGTGGCAACAGGAAAAATTTATTTTCCCCTCTGGACTAAAATCTTGAGAGTTTCAGAAGGTGCCGAGTTCTACAGGTAGAATTTCTGCCTGTACAGTGAATTTCACCTCTTTTTTTAGGAGATCTACAGGCAGAATTCCTGCCTGCACAGTGAATTTCACCCCTTTTTTTGGGAGAGATCTAGAGGCAGAATTCCTGCCTGTACACTGAATTTCACCCCTTTTTGGGGGGGGAGGTCTACAGGCAGAATTTCTGCCTGTACCGTGAATTTCACCCCTTTTTTGGTGGAGAGATCTACAGGCAGAATTCCTGCCTGTACAGTGAATTTCATCCTGTTTTTGGGAGATCTACAGGCAGAATTCCTGCCTGCACAGTGAATTTCATCCTTTTTTTGGGAGATCTACAGGCAGAATTCCTGCCTGCACAGTGAATTTCATCCTTTTTTGGGGGGAGATCTACAGGCAGAATTCCTGCCTGCACAGTGAATTTCATCCTTTTTTTGGGAGAGATCTACAGGCAGAATTCCTGCCTGCACAGTGAATTTCATCCTTTTTTTGGGAGAGATCTACAGGCAGAATTCCTGCCTGTACACTGAATTTCACCCCTTTTTTGGGGGAGATCCACAGGCAGAATTCCTGCCTGTACACTGAATTTCACTCTGTTATTTTTGGGAGATCTAGAGGCAGAATTCCTGCCTGTACACTGAATTTCACCCCTTTTTTTGGGTGGAGAGTTGGAGAATGAACTTTTTTAGCCTCCTGGCTCACTTATCCCTTTAGATGTTTCCTAGTACGCTGCGCTCTCCTAAAACTGACTTGATATTGGTAGGAAATGAGGAAAAAAATTATCTAAAAATAGGATTTTCTCTGCTTAAAGCTAAACTTTCTTATTTTGCAGGCTCAGTGCTCCACTGAAAGTTGTGTCCTCGGAAGAGGTTTTTTTTTTTTAAAGATCAAGCCCATTGTTAAGCTGACATTGTCTGAATTTGGACAGCTCTTAACGCAGCTCCAGCTCCGAATCCGGAGAGATTTGGGTTTATAGATTGAATAAAGGTCTCTAGACATTTATAAAAGCTTTTCTCATTCTGATTTTCCTGCCTTTTAGAAAACCTTGAGAAACCCCAAGCTCCAGTATTGTGGTAAAAACTGTTGAGCTTTGATTTTTGGCTTTGGGAGGAGCATTGTAACTTTTCAGTTCTCCTGCACTCAGAATTGAGAAAAAAAAAATAGATTTCAGGTTGTAAATCTTTCCTGGAAGCATCAAATCTACCCTCAGCTGTCAGACTTGCTCTCAGTGCTTTGCACACGTTTTCACAGTCAGGTTAGGTTTATTAATTAGAATTAATTTGATTTTCATTCCCATCAAGAGGCAACGTGGTGAAAACAACTGTGCTGTGCCTCTCGGTGTGACACCACTGCAGGGGAGCAGGGCTTGGGAAGAGGCACCAGCAGTTACTCTGCTCAGAAAGTGTAAACCTTCACATAATATTTATTTAAAAATCCAATTCCATAATTGGGGATAAGACAGATTTGTTAGGTTGGAGAGGTGAGGAAGGAGCTCCTGGCCGGGTTGGGGTGTGTGGGTCGGGCTGTGGGGTTGGTTCCCCTTGGATGAGGTGGTGGTTCACGGATGCACCGTTCTCAGGGATGTGGGAACACCTATCAAACCACACATTTAAATTCCTTAATCTTCCCTTATCAATGAGCAGACTCCAATTTTCTGTCCCAAGTGACTGAGGGAGCCATTCTTGGTTATTTATTCCCAGCTCCTCCTCTCGCTCGCATCCCGGGCCCTGGTGGCACAGGGAGAGAAGTGGGGGGCGCCTGAGCCTTTTATCGTGGCTTTATAAACAAAATAAAATCATAAACCCGTTTCCTGTGCTGCCTGTGAGGTGAGCTGGCACAGGGGTGGAGCAGATCCAGCTCCCAGCGCTCACAGGCTGGGAATCATGGAATTTGGGTTGGAAGGAGCTTAAATCCCATCCATTCCCACCCCTGCCTTGAGCAGGGACTCCTTCCACTGTCCCAGGGTGCTTCCATGGACACTTCCAGGGATGGGGCAGCAACAGCTTCTCTGGGAAATCCATTCCAGCCTCTCCCCACCCTCACAGGGAGGAATTACTTCCCAATATCCCATCCAACCCTGCCCTCTGGCAGTTTAACCCCATTCCCCCTTTTCCTGGCCCTTGTAAATAGTCCATCTTCCTTCCTGGTACTGGGAGACCCAAACCTTCTCCAAGCGGAACCATCCCGCTTTTCCCAGCCTTTCCTCCCAGCAGAGCTGCTCCATCCCTCTCCATCCACCTCCCTGACCTCCTCTGGACTCTCTCCATGTCCTTCCTGTGCTGAGATCCCAGAGCTGGAGGCGGCTCCAGGGGATTCCTGGTTCAGACGTGGATACCTGGAATGATGTGTCCAGGTGTTAACAGGGCATTTTAAAGGGAAAAAAAGACAGGGATAGAGGTCTTAAGGCTTTAAGGAACTGACTCTGGGCTAGGAAGCCATTTCTTTGTGCCCATGTTAAATCTGGTTGGCTGTCACAGAAATTTTTACTCCTTTACTTAAAGAACTGGTGCTGTCTCCTGCTAGAAACCAAATCCTGGGCAAGCAGAGTTCCCAGCTTGATCCGGTGTGATCATTCTGGTGGTTTCAGCCATAAATTTCTGAATAACTCCCGGTTTAACTCCCAAATATTTTAGCCCTTTGTAATTAATTTATATTTAATTTGAATTCCTCTGTATTCAGGCTCTCGCATTCAAACAGAGAACTGGCACAGCCCCACGGTTTATTCCTACGCTGGGAGCTGGCACTTGGTAAATAAAGCAAAGTGTGTGGAGCCAAGAGCTGGCAGAAGGGGAGCTCCCAGGAAAATGGGAAGGAGAATCTCCTGGCAGATGTTTTTAAGCTGAGGAGTTGTGACAGCGGGGAGCACGGACAGAGGTCGTGTTTGTGATCGTCTCCAAAAGATCCGCGTTTGCACTCTGAGCTTTTTGCTCTGCTCTCCCTCAGGCCATCCCCAAAGGAGGCTGATGGGCTCAGTGTCCATTTTTATTGGGTGTGGACTCCCCAGGCCTGCACAAGGGCCCCATTGTCAAGTTTCCAGCCCCGTTTTTCACGCTGCGGTTCATTCCCTTCAGTAATTCACAGTGGAGATGAGTGGCTGAGCACCGCTCGTGCTCCGGGACACACGGGAGCGGCGCTGGGACTCCTCCTTCTTCTTCACCATCCCAAGCACCCAAATCTCCTTCAAACAGCTGGTGCTGGAGGGGCTTTTTAGACGGATGGGAGGTGGGAATTCCCATTTCTTCCTGATGCTGATGGAGTTTCTCTTCCAGGTGAAAAATGCAACCAACCAAATCGTGATGAACTGTGCCGACATCGACATCATCACCGCGTCCTACGCCCCGGAAGGAGACGAAGGTAGGAGCCATGCTCGGTTTCGTTTCTGCCTCTGGGAGCTGCTGCCAACGGCCCAAGAGCTCTGATTGTAAAGTGATGTCATGGTTTGATAAGCTCAGCCCCGCCCCCGGAAGCACAGGATTCCTTATCTCGCTTCCATGCTGGCTTTCATCACTGCCAGTTGTGTTATGGTAAAGAAATTCCTTCACCTTCTCCTCCATCGTGCCTGAGGGGTGTAGGCAGAGGATGCTGGGCTGGTTTGATATTATTTTTTTTTTTATCTGGATATTGTATAAACTTCTAAGAACATCACCTGTACCCATGGATTTGGGAATATCGACAAAATCCGTGACAGGGCTCAGACGAGGAGCGCATCAATAACGGCCTGCAGTAGGAAATACTCACAGGGGAGGATTTGGAGAGCACAGAAAACACTTCACTGGCATTTAGCAGGATGTTCTGAGTGTTGGACAACGTGGAAAAAGGTGACAGCGTGGAGGAGACAAGGGCGGGATCCGGCTCAGTGAAGGGCTGGAAGTTGCTGGAGGAATGGAAGTTACTGGAGAAATTTGTAACACTCAGCTGCAGTCGTTGACTTCCCCAATTATATTTGGAGGGGATTAGCAAACACAAAAAGGGCTTTAGCAGCTGAAGCATGAAATGAAGGAGGTGTGGAAAACAAGCTCTGTGGAGCAGCCGTGGTCTCACAGTGGGCAGAGCCTTCCTGGGGTTCTCAGGGAGCCTCTGCTCTTTCAAGCCCAGCAGCTCCTTGGTCCAACTGCTGCTGAAGCCCTTCAGAGAACAAAAAGCTTCTGCAGGGCTTCCCTTTCCACAAGGGAAATGTCTCTTTCCGTGAGGAAAACACCGCAGTGATGCCATGAAATGCTTTGTTAAATCCATGGTTAGGGATTGATGGAATGATTTTGGTGATGGATGGGAGGAAGGCGTTCTTTGGGTAGGTTTAAACTTTGCTATTTATGCAGCAGCTGGATAAAGGTGGAGGAAAGGGCTGTGTTTGGACACCTGAAGAAGAAAAGAAATGTGAATTTCTGGAGTGGGTTTTGTAGGGATAATTTCAGTTCTGTTGCAGTGATGTTATCCCATGGATTTGAACAGGGACATGGCCAGAGCTGGGAGCACCCTGGGACAGTGGGAGGTGTCCCTGCCCATGGCAGGGGTGGCACTGGCTGGGCTTTAAGGTCCCTTCCCACCCAAACCATTCCATGGTGCCACTTTACAGATCCCTGTAGTGTTACTTCACTTTCATAGATGGAGAAATGGACTCAGGAGGGGATTTTGGGGGAAAAATTCCTCCCTGTGGGGAGGTGAGACCCTGGTGAGACCCTGGTGAGGGTGGGGTCTCTCCCTGGTGAGACCCTGGCACAGAGAAGCTGTGGCTGCCCCATCCCTGGAAGTGTCCAAGGCCAGGCTGGACGAGGCTTGGAACAATCTGGGATAGGGGAAAGTGTCCCTGCCCATGACAGGGGGTGGAATGGATGGGATTTAAGGTCCTTTCCACCCCAAAACACTCCGGAATTCCACGATTCCAAGCGGAATATCTCCACCGAGTCTTTGCATTTAAACAGCTTTGATTTTTTTAATTTTTTTTTTTTTTTTAATTATTTTTAAGCACCCAGAGGGATTTTTTTGGGGAGTGCAGCTGAGGTGAGGAGCCGTGTCCTGAGGAAGCAGCTTTGGGAGGAAGGAGGGCGTGTGTGGAAAAGCAGAGCTCAGCTCAGGAAGCGCCGGGCAGGGAACGACCGAGGATCCTGGAGCGGGGCCACCCCCGTTCCGATAGTGAAAGAATGGAAAACTGTCCCCTGGCACCTCGGGGCTGTCCCCTGGCACCTCGGGGCTGTCCCTGGCACCGTGTGCCCGCTGCCCTCGGGAGCTGGGTGGTTGCTAAGCGCTCCCCGAGTTATTTCTCCTCCTGAGTAATGAGATAACGAGTGGTAGTAAGAGCAGAGAGCGTCCGTTCCACCCACCGCCCTGCCACGGGCACAGCCAGCCGGGAATTCCACGTTTGTGTCACGGAGAAAATGGAAAGAAAGGGAAGAAGCACCTAGGAGTGAAGTTTTTTACCACTCAAATCAGAAAATCTACCCAAAATAGAGAGGAACCGCTGTAGCTTCGAAGTATTAAAGTAGAGTTTAGTGGAGATTTAAACCCAAATATACTGAAAATGAGTTTTGTGGCTTGAATTCCCACTGATTTTTGGGATGTCCTTGGATGTGGCACTCTGGACACACAGCAATATGAGTGCAGCACTCTGGCACTCACGAAGTACAAATTTTTTTAAAAAATTTTTTATATTAATTACGACAGAGCTACACCTCGAGTCTTTATGATACATAAACATGATCATGATACATAAACATGATTATGATACAAAAACACTCGAGGTGTAGCTTTGTCGTAATTAATATAAAAAATATTAAAAAATTTTAAAATATTTAAAAAAAATTAAAAATTAAAAAAATACATTAAAAAAATTAATCACCATAATCACACCCAGGCTCCACGGGGTTAAAACATTATCTCGGGGTTTTGGGAATGTGCCAAGGAGCGTAATGGCTTTGGAAGGAAAATTGCATGGAATTGGCAGGGCGTTTGCTGGCACCTGTTGATACAGATCGAGTCAGGCTCTGCCTAATGCTTCTATTGTGCCCAGCTTCGGGATGGTAATTGTATAACTGCTCTCAAAAACTGAGCGTGAAATATAGCCCAGGAAACCCACGGAAACATGGGCCAGCTCGCTGGGATTTAATTCCTGGATGTGTGAAAAAGAGGGAGAAGTTAGTGGTGGTTTGGAAGGAATCGTTCCCCCTTAGTTCTGGAGGGAAAAATTTGTCTCACCCTCGTCTAAAGAGAAAAGATAATTGGTCACTTATCCCCTTTCAAGCCTGAAAAGCAGCTGTGGGAAAGAGATCTTGTTTAACAGATCCCTGTCCCTTGTTTAAGGAGCTGATCTGGTGATTTTTGTGCAGAACAATTGGGTTTTTCCCCCCAAAAATCCTCGTTAGTCCTGAGTGCCCTCTGCCCTGTGGCTGAGCAGCAGATCTTGGCTACAGCTCCTTGTTCCCCTGCACTCCCCTTTCTCCTGGTGGATAAACAGCAGAGGGTAGGACTTTGGAATTTTAATGCAGATTTGCAGGGAAATCAGATTATTGCCCAATATTTGACAGGAAGCTGAGGGAGGATCCCTGTAGCTTTAAAGTCAGAGTGAAGAATTTTGCTGTGTAATCCATAGCAGCAAGGGATGAGTAACAAAACCAGCAGAGATTCATTCCCGGGGAGCAGAAAACTCCTCAGTTTCCTCACCAAGCCAGTGCAGGGATTGTCAGGGAGGGCCCTGCATTCCCTCTCTGTGTGCCAGGAATGCTGTAATGGAACAACGCTGCTCAAAACACAAGAGTTTTCCATGGCTGAAGTTAAAACTGGCTCCTCCCACCAATCACAACGAGTCATTGGGATATTTTTTTTTTTTCTTTTCCCCCCTCCCAAGCTATTTTTTTTTTAACGTTTGCAGTGGAATTTTAGCGCTGAGGTGTGCACGTGTCCCGATGGATGCCTTGGCTCAGCCCGAAGGAAGAGCTGCAAAGACATCCCCGAGACAAGTCGGTTCCATTTTTTAAGGGATTGAGTTTCATCCTCGGGGAATGCGAAGGAGTTTGAGCTTCTTGCGAATCTCCCTCTCTCCCGAGCAGCTGCGAAATCGTGGTGGAATCAGTGGATTTGGTTCTTGAGCTTGGAATCTCCTCAGATCCTGGGGTAATCTAAAGGAGTTTCTGAAATCCAGGGATTCTTGGAGGGTAGCAGTTGGCAGCTTCCCATGGGAAATCCTGGCAGCTGTGGTGGTGTTTGTGTAGCAGGAGGAATGAACTTTGGGTTGTACTTTGACCTTGAAGAGGTTTTTAAGGCCAGAATTCATTATTTTGGTCTTTTCCTTCCCGGTATGATGGGGCCGTGCCTGGATGTTCCACCAGAGCTTCAGCTGGTGTTTAAAATAAGAAACAAACCGAAAAAAAAAACCCCAAAAAATCAAACCAACCAAAAAAACCCCACAAACCCAAACCAAATCGACCAAACAAACCCCTAAAAATTTGATTTTTGGTTTTCTCCTTGGTTTTGGGGTTTTTTTTCTTGTTTCTTGGGGTTTTCGCCTTGGTTTTAGGGTTTTATCCTTGTTTTTTGGGGGTCTTCCTTGTTTCTGGGGTTTTATTCCTTGTTTTGGGGTTGAGGTTATTTTTCATTGTTTCTTGGGGTTTTTTTTCCTTGCTTTTTGCTGCTTATTCTTCTCATATCTCATAACCCCAAAAAACCAAAGCAACCAAAAAAAACCCCCAAAACCCAAACCAAATCAACCAAACAAACCCCTAAAAATTTGATTTTTGGTTTTCTCCTTGGTTTGGGGTTTTTTTTCTTGTTTCTTGGGGTTTTCGCCTTGGTTTTAGGGTTTTATCCTTGTTTTTTGGGGGTCTTCCTTGTTTCTGGGGTTTTATTCCTTGTTTTGGGGTTGAGGTTATTTTTCATTGTTTCTTGGGGTTTTTTTTCCTTGCTTTTTGCTGCTTATTCTTCTCATATCTCATAACCCCAAAAAACCAAAGCAACCAAAAAAACCCCCAAAACCCAAACCAAATCAACCAAACAAACCCCTAAAAATTTGATTTTTGGTTTTCTCCTTGGTTTGGGGTTTTTTTTCTTGTTTCTTGGGGTTTTCTCCTTGGTTTTAGGGTTTTATCCTTGTTTTTTGGGGGTCTTCCTTGTTTCTGGGGTTTTATTCCTTGTTTTGGGGTTGAGGGTTTTTTTCATTGTTTCTTGGGGTTTTTTTTTCCTTGCTTTTTGCTGCTTATTCTTCTCATATCTCATAACCCCAAAAAACCAAAGCAACCAAAAAAACCCCCAAAACCCAAACCAAATCAACCAAACAAACCCCTAAAAATTTGATTTTTGGTTTTCTCCTTGGTTTTGGGGTTTTTTTTCTTGTTTCTTGGGGTTTTCGCCTTGGTTTTAGGGTTTTATCCTTGTTTTTTGGGGGTCTTCCTTGTTTCTGGGGTTTTATTCCTTGTTTTGGGGTTGAGGTTATTTTTCATTGTTTCTTGGGGTTTTTTTTCCTTGCTTTTTGCTGCTTATTCTTCTCATATCTCATAACCCCAAAAAACCAAAGCAACCAAAAAAACCCCCAAAACCCAAACCAAATCAACCAAACAAACCCCTAAAAATTTGATTTTTGGTTTTCTCCTTGGTTTGGGGTTTTTTTTCTTGTTTCTTGGGGTTTTCTCCTTGGTTTTAGGGTTTTATCCTTGTTTTTTGGGGGTCTTCCTTGTTTCTGGGGTTTTATTCCTTGTTTTGGGGTTGAGGTTATTTTTCATTGTTTCTTGGGGTTTTTTTTCCTTGGTTTTTGCTGCTTATTCTTCTCATATCTCATAACCCCAAAAAACCAAACCAACGAAAAAAACCCCCAAAACCCAAACCAAATCGACCAAACAAACCCCCAAAAATATCAATATACTTCTGGAATATCTGGGCCGTGTTTCCCCAGGCCTGGGACCACCCCCATGTCGCGACAGTCGTGACGTGGTGCTCCGTGGGCAGGGACAGCGGTGCCTGTCCCCGCTCCCACCCCTCTCCCGGAATTCCTGCTCGCACCGAGTGGATCAGGAAGCTGCCTCTGAAGGGGAAAATTAAAAAAAAAAAAAAAAAAAGTCATTTTGGAGACAAATCCTCTTCCTGCTCCTGGTGGTTCCACGGGAATGGCAGCGGAAGGAAGGGAATGGGAACAGGAATTCCCACCTGGGGCCAGGTGGGAGAAACAAGCACTGCCCGTGGCAGTCTGGGGTTGTTTCAGCCACTTGTGAACCTTTTCTCAGTTGTGGAAAAGCTCAACTCCATCCTTTTTTTCTTTTTACTGGGGAGGACTCGAAGTGACAGAGTTTTAATGCAGGGTTTTAAGGAGGGCTGAGCTGGGTTATTCCATGATTCCCAGCTGGGAATCTCTGATAGGTGAGAGCACTTCTGGTTCTTGTAGGGTTTTACAGTGAATCTCATGGAAAGGCTTGGAAACTTCAGCATTCCCGGGAATGGGGTGTGCTGGGTCAGCACAGGGATGGTTTAAGGAATGTTTAATTTCCAGAGAAGCCAAGAGGGCACAGCTCCCTTGGGTCATTAAGCCACCATACCTTAATTGCCTGTGACTTCTCCACGCCGCAGAACGAGGGCTCCTTGAAAAAATTCCGTGGTTTGCTCACAGCTTTGCCTTGGCTCGGGATCCAGGCACTGCTTAAAGCCCCTGGCCGGGGGCCACCTCTCTGAGGGTGTAACAGAACTTGGGATCACTCACGGATGGATCCCTCTGGTCACTGGGCCCTCGCAGGAAACGCTCTGTGCAGGGGCTGTGATTTATTCCAAATGCTGCTGGAGGATTTGATTTTTGGTTTTCTCCTCGGTTTTGGGGTTTTTTTTTCTTGTTTCTTGGGGTTTTCTCCTTGGTTTTGGGGTTTTATCCTTGTTTTTTGGGGGTCTTCCTTGTTTCTGGAGTTTTATTCCTTGTTTTGGGGTTGGTTTTTTTTTTTTCATTGTTTCTTGGCTTTTTTTCCTTGGTTTGGGGTTTTTTACCTGATTTTTGGTTTTCTCCTTGGTTTTGGGGTTTTTTTTCTTGTTTCTTGGGGTTTTCTCCTTGGTTTTGGGGTTTTTTTCTTGTTTTTTGGGGGTTTTCTCCTTGGTTTTAGGGTTTTATCCTTGTTTTTTGGGGGTCTTCCTTGTTTCTGGAGTTTTATTCCTTGGTTTTGGGGTTGAGGTTTTTTCATTGTTTCTTGGGGTTTTTTTCCTTGGTTTTTCCTGTTTATTCCTCTCACATCCTTTTTTTTTTCTTTCCCTCTCCCAAACCCATGGAGCCACCAGCAGCTTTTTTCTTTTCTCCTGCGACTCAGCCCAGGCTGTGCACTAATGTGCAAGTGATTAACTTGCAACCTTGCAGTGCCAAACTCTCCAAAGTTTGTAGGCTGCCAAAACTGGGCTGTTCTCTTCAGGAGCTTTTGTGTTGCAGCGTTAGGAATTCGGACAGCTTTTTGCTGCAATCACATCTTTGTTAGAAGCAGTTCCCTTCGACTCCCAACAAAAAGCATTGTTGACGGTTTTCCATGGTTCTTTTGCTCTGGATTGAATTATTGGCACTGAGTGAGGAGTTTAAACAAAACCAAAAAAAAAAAAGAAATGTAACTTGGAATCTTTGGTTTATGTCCTGTTGTTTTGGGGTTTGATATGTGAGGAGCTGCTTTGAGCTTTAGAAAACCCTGAAGGTTTCGGGGTTTCATCTTCCAGCCTTGGCGATGTTCACCTCTAAGTTAAAACTTCCAAAGTAGCAGATCCACAGATTCAAACACGTTTGGAGAACCTCACATTTGGGAGAGGAGGAGGGGGAAACTCGATATCCATTGTCAACCTTTGGCAGAAGCTCCACATAACGCACATTCCTGTGTATTCCTCAGTTTCAGGAGGCTGCAGCTCTGATCCTCAGCTCCCGCTCCGTTGTTTGTCTCCAGGATCAGGTTGTTGCCATCAGAAGCTGTAAAAAGACAAAAATGTTTTATGTGGCTTTTTGGAAAATCCATGGGGGGAGCGTTGCTGCGTTCCTGGGCTGATCCTTACCCGGCCTCTCTCAGGTGTTCAGTTACCCTCTGAGCACAGGCTCAGCGTGTCCAGCAGCAGGATTCCTCCTGGATAAATAAATTCCCAACAGGTGTCCAGCTCCTCTCTGACCAGGGTCACCCCCACTGCTTTGTTGGACTCTGGAAACAGTCGGGGTCAAAATCCACGGGATCCGACGGAGTCAGCGCTCAGCTCCTCCCTGCCGGAAGCCCAGTTCCACATTGGTGCCTCTACTTCAGGATTTCTTGTTAAAACCTTCCTCTCCTGTCTCATTTTCTGCCTCAGTGTCCCCAGGGTGATAAGAAGAGAAGCCCAAACCTTTGTTTTTGGTGCTGGTTGCCCGGTGTTTGCTGGCAGCTGGGTGTCCTTGGCATGGATTCTGCTTCAATGCTCTCACTCATCCCCGCTACAGCTGATTTTTGAAATCTTGGAACTCCTCAGCACCGATCAGGAGAGCCTAAAATTGATCCTGGAGAGATTTTTTTAAAAAGAAAATGATTTCTGCGTTGTGTTTTTTGCTGTTTTGTTGGAGCCTCTCTGTGTTCCGCAGCCGACCACGGTGCTTAACTCAGATTAAACACTGAGCAGAGCTCTGTGAAACCTGTAGTTAAGCCTAATTCATTCCTGCAGCTCCTGCATTGAGCAGAGGTTGGAATTAACTCGGGCTTAAGGCTGAAATCACACCACTCCAGAATAAACAGCACTTGAAATTTCACCGCAATAAAACCACGTTTGTCACGTGTGGAGCAGCTCAGCCGAGCATCCTGGAGTGTGCTGGGGGCTGAAACCCGACACTTGGAGTGATACCTGAGCGTGGAAAACGAGTCCTTTTGTGACTGAAATTGTTGTTTCAGACCAGCTTTTGTCATTCGAGGGGTTGGTTGAGTGGCACGTCTTTGTTTTGGGATGAAAAGTGCATCGTTTGTGTCCGGGCTTGCCGAGTTTGGCAGTTGAAGATGGTGATGTCTTGTTTTGGAGCAGATTCGAAGTTCTTAAATGATAATTTCTTAAAGGTTGCAGCAGTGGTTGAGCATGGAGAAAGCAGAACTTTCAAAATGAGGTCTCGTGGGGTTATTCCAGATTTTTTTTTTGGCTGAAGGACAACAGATCCACGTCCCCTCGGAGGCAGCAAGCAGGATTTGATGAATTAGGAAGGGAGAAGCAGCACCAGGTGCTCCCTCCTGGCTCTGCCGAAGCTCCAGGACAGTTTAATCCCTGCGCAGATTCTCTCCAGCCTGGCCTCATAGTTGGGATGTTTGCATCCACAAACAGTTCCTGTGCTATGTAAATACCAAACTGCCTCACTTTCGGGTGGCTTTGGGATCCTCAGGCTGAGCAGGGCAGGAACCCCCAGGTAGGGCCGTGCTTCTGAAGCCATTTCTGAAATAAAATCCACAGTGTTGGGTTTATTTTGTGGTTAACTCCGAGCAAACCCCCACCCCCCCTTGCTGTGGAGATTAACGAGCTTTTCAAAGCGAGAGCCACAAATTAGGTAAATAAATCCTAAGCGTCCTGTTTGGGATCATTCATACGAGTCCTGCTGCACCGATGGAAGTGTTTTACAGTGAGGGGTGTGTTCGTCAGGAGTGCAGCAGCTGCTCCCAACTTCCCTGGGGCGCAGCTCCCGTTCTTCCTGCAGGATTTATCAGCACGGCTTTCACCCCTGGCTGTGCTGCAGGAGCTTTCCCTGCCGTGGAATTCCCACCAGCGGGGTGTTCCTCTGGTTCCTCACTCGGAATTGATTCTCTCCGTAGCTGCAGCACGTTGAGTTCAGCTGGTTTGGGTTAAATTTGAAGAGTTCCTGAGCACAAATCCCTTCTCCCGGGGATGGTTCTGACCCTGGTGTTGTGTTTCCCATTCCAGAGGTTCACGCCACAGGGTTCAACTATCAAAATGAGGATGAAAAGGTCACTCTGTCCTTTCCCAGCACCCTGCAGAAAGGTAAGAGCCGTTCCCCTGCTGCCTGAGCTTGAGGAGTTTGCGCTTGGAAAGGCTGCGGTGGGACAGCAATTCCTTCCCTGGAATTCCTCCCGGTGGATGTGGGAGTCTGTCCGCTCCGGGAGCCTCTGGAATTGCAGATGTTGTCTGATTCATGGTGATGTTTGCCTCCACCCCCTGAGCAATGATCTCCCTGCTGCTGGGAGGCAGCAGCAATTCCTGTGACCCCTGTGGGCAGAGGCAGCTCCTGGAATTACCTGGAATTACCTGGAATTACCTCAGGGTTTTCCTCACCCTCCACCTTCGGGTTCTTCCGAAGCTGCTCCAGCTTTTGAGGAACCCCCTGGGTCAAAACTCAGCTCCTCACTTTGGATAAAGCTTTATTTCATCTGGATTTTGGGTTTATTCGAAATTTCATCTGGATAAACACCGGGTAGAGATTGTGGGATGATGATGATGATGATGATGATGATGATGGAGCTGCAATCCTGGGGGATCTTGGCCGCCAAGCTCAGGTTTCCCTTTTTGCACCGAGACATCGAGGGCAAAATTAATCCTGAGCCTGATTAAGGGCTTTGAACGTGGCCAGAGCTCCATCTTGGCCTTGAGGATTCCGTAGGATGCCATTATTCCTTAAATCCCAGAAATTTTGCAAACTTTGCTCCGAGGTGAGGGTTGGAGGATGGAACTTTTAGGGTGGCTCCCTCCTGCTCGTTGCTCTGTGTTTAAAAGCATCCTAAAACCCTGAGGTTTGGAGTTTTTTCCCTTGGTTTTGGGGTTTTTTTACCTGATTTTTGGTTTTCTCCTTGGTTTTGGGGTTTTTTTTCTTGTTTCTTGGGGTTTTCTCCTTGGTTTTAGGGTTTTATCCTTGTTTTTTGGGGTTTTCTCCTTGGTTTTAGGGTTTTATCCTTGTTTTTTGGGGTTTTCTCCTTGGTTTTGGGGTTTTTTTCTTGTTTTTTGGGGTTTTCTCCTTGGTTTTGGGGGTTTTATCCTTGTTTTTTGGGGGTCTTCGCCTTGTTTCCTGGAGTTTTATTCCTTGTTTTGGGGTTGGTTTTTTTTTTTGTCATGGTTGTTGGCCTTTTTCTGCCTTGGTTTTTCCTTTGGTTGTGGGGTTTTTCACCTGATATCTTGGTTTTCTCCTTGGTTTTTGGGGAGTTTTTTTCGGCTTGTATTCTTCTTTGCGGGTCCCTTTTATACTCTTTTCTTGGTTTTTAGGGTTTTTTATTCCTTGTTTTTTTTGGGGTTTTCTCCTTGGTGTTTAGGGGTTATTATCCTTGTTTTTTTGGGGGGTCTTCCCTTGTTTCTGGAGTTTTATATTCCTTCTGTTTTGGGGTTGGTTTTTGTTTCATTGTTCTTGGCTTTTATTCCTTGGTTGGGGTTTTTTTTTTAACCTATCTTGGTTTCTCCTTGGTTTTGGTTGTTCTTGTCTTCGCGGGTTTCTCCTTGGTTTTGGGTTACCTGTTTTGGGTTTTCTCCTGTTTTAGGGTTTATCCTTGTTTTGGGGTTTCTCCTGTTTTGGGTTTTTTTCTGTTTTGGGGTTTCCACTTGTTTGGTTTATCTGTTCTTTGGGGTCTTCCCTTGTTCTGGAGTGTAATGCCTTGTTGGGTTGGTTTTTTTGTTTCATTGTTCTGTGCTTTTTTCCTTGGTGCGGGTTTTGACCTGTATTTGTTTCTCCGTGGTTTGGGTTTTTTCTTGTTCTGGAGTTTCCCTTGTTTAAGGTGTATCGTGTTTTGGGGTTTTCTCCTGTCTTAGGTTATCTTTGTTTTGGGTTTTCTCCTTGGTAGGGTTATTCCTGTTTTTGGCGTCTTCCTTGGTCTGGAGTACTCCTTGTTGGGGATGAGTTTTTTTTCATTGGGGGTTTCCTGGTTTTATCCCTGTTTTCCGTTTATCCTTGTTTGAATGGTTTTTTCTGTTTTTGAGTTTTCCTGGTTTTCCTGTTATTCTGTTTTGGGATGGTTTTTTTCATCACTTCTGGAGTTTCCCTTGTTTTGCCTGTTTTCGCTTGTTTGGTTGTTTCACATCTTGGATTTTTCCCTGGTTTTGCCTGTTATTTCCTGGTTGGTGTTTTCATATTTCTTGGGAGTTTTTCCCTGGTTTCCTGTTATCCTGTTTGGGGTTGGTTTTTTTTCATATCATCTCTGGCTTTTTTCCCTTTGGTTTTTCCGTTCTTCCTTGTTGTGGGATGTTTTTTTCATTGTTCTAGGGCTTTTTCTCCTGTTTTCCTGATTTATAATTCTTGTCTGGGTTCGTTTTTTTTTCATCAGTCGTGGAAGTGTTCCCTTGTTTTTCCTGGTATTATCCTTGTTCTGGTTGTTTCTCATCATTTTCTGAGCTTTTCTCTGTAGTTTCTGTTTATTCCTGGTTTGGGTGTTTTCATCATTTTGCTTTTTCCCTTGTTTTTCCTGTCATTCCTTGTTTGTGTTGTTTTTTTCATCGTTTCTTACTTTTCTTTCCTTGGTTTTCCTGTTATTCGTGGTTTGTGTTGTTTTTTCATGCGTTCTGGTGCTTTTTCCTTATTTTACTGTTTAATTCCTGCTCTACATGTTTTTTTCCATCAATTTTTGGCTGTTTTCTCCTTAGATTTCCTGTTTAATCTTCCTGTTTTGGGTTGGTATCCATCATTTTCTTGGGCTTTTCCTCCTTATTTTTCGTTTTCCGGTTTGGGTTTTTTTTTCATCATTTCTTGGAGTTTTTTCCACCTTGGTTTTTCCTGCATTCCCTTGTTTGGGGTTGGGTTTTTTTCAATCATTCTTGGAGTTTTCCCTTGTTTCCTGTTATTCTGGTCTTGGGGTTTTCATGCATTTCTGGAATTTTTCCCTTGGTTTTCCTTTATTCCTTGGGTATTTGTGGTTGATTGTATTTGTTTCCTTGGGATCTTGGTTTCCTTGTTACTCTGTGTTTGGGGTTTTTTTTCATTCTTGGAGTTTTCCCTGTGGTTTTCCTGTTATTCTTGGTTGTGGGGTGTTTTCATCATTGCGGCTTTTTTCCTTGTGTTCTTCCTTTATTCCTTGGTTGTGTTGGTTTTCCATCGTCTTGGCGGTTTTCCTTTTGTTTTACTGTTTATGTCCTCGCTTCTGGCATGTTTTTTTCCATCATTTTGGGCTATCCCTTGGATTTTCCTGTTTATTCCTTGGTTTTGGGATTGGTTTTCCAATCATTTTCTGGGTTTTTCTTGTTTTCCTGTTATCCTTGTTGTGTGTTTTTTTCTAACATCGATCTGGGGTTTTCCCGTTGATTTAACTGTAATTTCCTGGTCTGCTGTGTTTTTTCCATTTCTCTGGTCTTTTTCCCTCTTGGATTTTCCTGTTTATCCTTGGTTTGGGGTTGGTTTTTTCCAATCATTCCTTGGCTTGTTTTCCTCCTTATTTTTCGCTGTTTAATCTTCCTTGTGGTTGGGTGGTTTGTCATCCATTTTCTTGAGTCCCTTGGTTTTGTTTTCCTGTTTATCCTTCTTGTTTGGGATTGGTTTTGTCCAGCATTTCTTGGTTTTTCCTTGGTTTTTGCCTGTTAAATCCTGTTTTGGATGGTTTTTCATGTATTCTGGCGGTGTTTCCCTGGTTTGTCCGCTTATCTGTCTCAGCATTGTGTTTTTTCCCATACATTTTCTGAGCTTTTCCCCCTCGATTTTCCTATCCATGTCTGTTTTTAGATATCCCCCATCCTTTTTTTGTTTTTTTTCGTCTCCTGCCACCGAGGGCGTTTTTTTACAGGAAAGACGCTAAAGAATCGACTTTGTGGGAGCTCGAACGACCAAAGAAGATACCTTCGGGATAATACACCACCCCTACCTCTGGAACAACCGCTA
>JACSVZ010000027.1:502683-598037 GCA_014706295.1 Lycocorax pyrrhopterus obiensis
GATTTTCCCAATTATTATTTTTTTTCTCTCCAACCATTCCCATTTCGGTTTTTTCCCCCCATTTTTCCTCCTTTTCCCCCCAAATTTTCCCAATTATTTTTTTTTTCCTCTCCCCAACCATTCCCATTTCCCTTTTTTTCCCTTTTTTCCCCCCAAATTTTCCCAATTATTTTTTTTCCTCTTCCCAATCATTCCCATTTCACTTTTTTCCTTTTTTCCCTTTTTTTCCCATTTTCCCCCCATTTTTCCCCCATTTCCCCCCTCCCCGTTCCCTTTTCGCCGCCCCCCACCTCGTACAGGGTATCAGACGTGAATGTGCCTTCAGTGCTCTGCCCCAGCGCCGGAAAATCACCGAAAAGAGGCAAAACCACCCAAAAATAAATTCATAAATTCAACAAAACCCGGGGCGGATCCCGGGGGCTGGAGCGGAGCCCGACCCCGCTCCCAGCGCTGCCTTTGGTCGCTTTTAATTCCCAAAAAAAAAAAAAGGGAGGGAGAGGTGGAAATTCCCGAAAAAGGCGGAAATAAAACGAAATAAAACGAAATAAAACGAAATAAAACGAAATAAAAAAGAAATAAAACGAAATAAAAAAGAAATAAAAAAGAAGAATAAAAAAAAAAGAGTTAAAAAATGATAAAAATGTTGAAAAAATGACCAAAAAAATGAAGAATAAAGGGCGGCCGAGGCCGGGCTGGGCGCGAGGGAGGAGCCGAGTCCTGAGCGGAATAAACGAACTCTGACGGCAGCGCCAGCGGCGGCTCCCGACTCCTCTGTGGGCGCGGGAAGTTTGGGAATTCTGGGGGAATTCTTTGGGAATTCTTTGGGGATTTTATGGGAATTTTTCGGGAATTTTTTGGGGATTTTTTGGGAATTTTTTGGGAATTTTTCGGGGTTTTTTCGGGGTTTTTTGGAGGTTTTTTGGGGGTTTTTCGGATTTTTTTGGGATGTTTTTTGGGGTTTTTTTCGGATTTTTTTTTTGGAAGTTTTTTGGGGTTTTTTCGGATTTTTTTTGAGATTTTTTAGGGGTATTTTTTGGGATTTTTTTCGGGATTTTTGGGGGTTTCTTGGAGGTTTTTGGGGGTTTTTCGGATTTTTTTTGAGATTTTGGGGGGTTTTTTTACTGTTTTGGGAGGGATTTTTTGGGGATTTTTTTGAGATTTTTTGGGATTTTTTTGGGATTTTTTCGGGATTTTTTGGGGATTTTTTGGGAATTTTTAGGGATTTTTTGGGGATTTTTCGGGGGTTTTTGGAGGTTTTTTGGCGGTTTTTCGGATTTTTTTTGAGATTTTTTGGGGGTTTCTTTACTGTTTTGGGAGGGATTTTTTGGGGGATTTTTTTTGAGATTTTTTGGGATTTTTGGGGGATTTTTTGGGAATTTTTAGGGTTCTTTTCAGGATTTTTTGGGGATTTTTCGGGTTTTTTCGGGGTTTTTTGGAGGTTTTTTTGGGGGTTTTTCGGATTTTTTTTGAGATTTTTCGGGGTTTTTTTTACTGTTTTGGCAGGGATTTTTGGGGATTTTTTGGGAATTTTTTTGGGATTTTTGGGGATTTTTTGGGGTTTTTTCAGGATTTTTTTGGGATTTTTCGGGTTTTTTCGGGGTTTTTTTGGGGGTTTCTTTACTGTTTTGGGAGGGATTTTGGGGGGTTTTTTTGGAGTTTTTTGGGGACTTTTTTGGGATTTTTTCGGGATTTTTCAGGGGTTTTCGGGATTTTTGGGACGTTTTTTCAGGGTTTTTTGGAGGTTTTTTGGGGTTTTTATGGGCTTTTTTTACTTTTTTGGGAGGGATTTTTGGGGATTTTTCGGAGATTTTTTCGGAGTTTTTTTGGGATTTTTTGGGGATTTTTCGGGGTTTTTGGAGTTTTTTCTGCGTTTTTTTTTGGGTTGTTTTTTCTTTTTTGGGGGGGCCCTTTATGTGTGGGGTTTTTTTGCTTTTTTGGGGATTTTTGGGGGGCATTTTTTGGGGTATTTTTACATTTTGGGAGCCTTTCTGGGTGAGTTTTTTTGCTTTTGGGGGCCTTTTGGAGTGTTTTTTATTTTCCTTTTTTGGGGTTTTTTGGGGGGAGGATTTTTGGGGCCTTTTTGGGGGCATTTTTGGGGGTTTTTTTTTACATTTTGAGGGCTTTTGGGGGTGGAGTTGGGTGGGGTTTTTTTGCTGTTTTGGGGGGGACTTCTGGGGCCTTTTTTGGGGATTTTTAGAGCCTTTTGGGGGGCCCTTTGGGGTTTTTTTTCTTTTGGGTTTTTTTTTTATTTTGGGGTTTTTTACTTTTTGGGCGCTTTTTTGGAGTTTACTTTTGGGGGGGCTCTTTATGGAATTTTGGGAGGGACTTTTGGGGTGGTTTTTTTTTGCTTTCTGGGGGTTTTTTAGGGGGATTTTTGGGGCCTTTTTGGTTTGGGGTTTTTTTGCTTTTTGGGGGGGCTTTGGTGGGGTTTTTGGGGGGTTTTGGGGGGGTTTTTGGGGCTGTGTCACAAGGAGTTTGGTGGTGCTGGAGATTCCGAGGTGCCGGGAATTCCGTGTTCCCAGAAATCCCAAATTCCTGGAGATTCCGACCTGCTGGGATTTCCACGTTCCCAGAAATTCCACACTCCTGGAGTTCTGGCACCGCTGGAGAGCCCAAATTCCTGGAGATTCCGACCTGCTGGGAATTCCACATTCCCAGAGATCCCAAATTCCTGGACATCTGCTGGGAATTCCACACTTCCAGAGATCCCAAACTCTTGGGGATTTATTGGTGCTGGAGATTCCGAGGTGCCGGGGATTCCGTATTCCCAGAAATCCCAAATTCCTGGAGTTCTGGCACCGCTGGAGATCCCGAATTCCTGGGGATTCGGCACTGCTGGGAATTCCACATTCCCAGAAATTCCACACTCCTGGAGTTCTGGCACTGCTGGAGATCCCAAATTCCTGGAGATTCCAACCTGCCGGGATTTCCGCATTCCCAGAGTTCCCAAATTCCTGGGGATTCCGAGGTGCTGGGAATTCTGTATTCCCAGAGATCCCAAATTCCTGGGGATTCCGAGGTGCCGGGAATTCCATATTCCCAGAAATTCCACACTCCTGGCACTGCTGGAGATCCCAAATTCCTGGAGATTCGGCACTGCTGGGAATTCCACACTTCCAGAGATCCCAAATCCTGGAGATTCCGATCTGCTGGGAATTCCACATTCCCAGAGATCCCAAATTCCTGGACATCTGCTGGGAATTCCACACTTCCAGAGATCCCAAACTCTTGGGGATTTAGTGGTGCTGGAGATTCCGAGGTGCCGGGGATTCCGTATTCCCAGAGATCCCAAATTCCTGGGGATTCCGAGGTGCCGGGAATTCCATATTCCCAGAAATTCCACACTCTTGGGGATTTAGTGGTGCTGGAGATTCCGAGGTGCCGGGGATTCCGTATTCCCAGAGATCCCAAATTCCTGGAGATTCCGAGGTGCTGGGAATTCCATATTCCCAGAGATCTCGAATTCCTGGGGATTCCGACCTGCTGGGAATTCCACATTCCCAGAAATTCCACACTCCTGGAGTTCTGGCACCGCTGGAGATCCCAAACTCCTGGAGATTCCGAGGTGCTGGGAGTTCCGTATTCCCAGAAATCCCAAACTCCTGGAGATCTGCTGGGAATTCCACACTTCCAGAGATCCCAAACTCTTGGGGATTTAGTGGTGCTGGAGATTCCGAGGTGCCGGGGATTCCGTATTCCCAGAGATCCCAAATTCCTGGAGTTCTGGCACCGCTGGAGATCCCGAATTCCTGGGAATTCCAACCTGCTGGGAATTCCACATTCCCAGAGATCCCAAATTCCTGGAGATTCCGTCCTGCTGGGAATTCCACGTTCCCAGAGATCCCAAACTCCTGGAGACTCCGACCTGCTGGGATTTCCACATTCCCAGAAATTCCACACTCCTGGAGTTCTGGCACCGCTGGAGATCCCAAACTCCTGGAGATTCCGAGGTGCTGGGAATTCCGTATTCCCAGAGATCCCAAACTCCTGGAGCTCCGGCTCCGTTTGGTGCCGTCACTCGCTCAAGGCCCCGATCCCGCCCGGATCCCTTTCCCTCGGGATCGATCCCCCCTCACCCCCCACCAGCACAACCCTGAAACTGCAGCTCCCCGTTCATTCATTCATTCATTCATTCATTATCAATCGAATTCATCAATTAATCAGCAAAAAACCCACCCTGGACTCTCCTCCAGCTCCATCCCCCTGCTCCATAAAAACCCTGGGAAAACGCCCGGGCAGGATCCGTTCATTTCCCTCCCAAATCAGACCCAAAAAAAAAAAACACCCAAGAAAAAAATCACTTTTCGTTTCGTTTCCTTTATTGTTTTATTTTTTTTCCCGTTGCTTCGTTTCCCGGGAGCCTCTGCCAGGCTCGGCCCCCGCTCCGAGACGCCGTGGGAGGGGAAGCGCTCGGGGAGCGCCGAGCTCGCGTTTCCTCTCCGGGGGAGCCGGAGGTGGCAGCGCTGTGGCACCGGGTGCCATCTGTGCCACCACCCCGGCCGGGGACACCGGAATCATTCCCGGGATCGGCACATCCCGATGTGGATTTATCCAGGAGCACCTTCCCAGTGCCAGGCTGATGGGCTGAGTTCCTCCAAAGACAGGGAAAAGCTGATTTTCCCTGGAAAAAGTGGGAAAACCAAGCCACAGGTGGATTTTGGAGCCCTGGAGGTGACATCAGCCATCTGTGCCACCACCCCGGCCGGGGACACCACGATTATTCCCGGGATTGGCAGCTCCTGGATGCAGATTTATCCTGGAGCATCTTCCCAGTGCCAGGCTGATGGTTGGAGTTACCGCTCAGAGAGGGAAAAGCTGATTTTCCCTGGGAAAAGTGGGAAAAACAAGCCACGAGTGGATTTTGGAGCCCTGGAGGTGGCAGCGCTGTGGCACCGGATGCCATCTGTGCCACCACCCCGGCCGGGGACACCGGAATCATTCCCGGGATCGGCACATCCCGATGTGGATTCATCCAGGAGCATCTTCCCAGTGCCAGGCTGATGGGCTGAGTTCCTCCAAAGACAGGGAAAAGCTGATTTTCCTTGAAAAAAGTGGTAAAAATAAGGTGGATTTTGTGCCCTCGGAGGTGGCAGCGCTGTGGCACCGGATGCCATCTGTGCCACCACCCCCCCCGGGGACACCGGAATCATTCCCGGGATCGGCACATCCCGACGTAAATTTGTCCTGGAGCATCTTCCCAGTGCCAGGCTGATGGGCTGAGCTCTCCTGGAGAGGGAGAAAACACCGATTTTCCCTGGAAAAAGGTGGAAAACCAAGCCACAGGTGGATTTTGGAGCCCTGGAGGTGACATCAGCCATCTGTGCCACCACCCCGGCCCGGGGACACCGCGATTATTCCCGGGATTGGCACCTCCCGACTTAAAATTTATCCTGGAGCACCTTCCCAGTGCCAGTCTGGTGGTCTGAGCTCTCCTGGAGAGGGAGAAAACACCGATTTTCCCTGGGAAAAGTGGGAAAAACAAGCCACGAGTGGATTTTGTGCCCTCGGCGGTGCCGCGGTGGCCTCGGGGCCCCTCCCCGGGCGCTGTCTGGCGCTTTCCCACTCGCCCCTTTCCCACCAGGAGCGGCCAGGGAACCCTGGAGCCTCCAGGAAACCCCGGGAATCCTCGGGCAGGGGGGAGACGAGCTCGGAGCTGGGTTTATGAACACCCGGGGCTGGTTTTTCCCAATCCAGGGATGTTTTCCCAATCCAGGGACGTTTTCCCAATCCAGGGATTCGGTGCTTCCAGGCCGAGGTTGTTCCACAGCAGGGCGGGACCCAGCAGAAAACCGTCCCAGGTTTTCCGTGCTGAGGGATTCTCCATAAAATCCCCTCTGAGCCCTCCGCGGCTGCTGGCGGGGCTGGAAATTGGTGTTCCCACCTTGGAAAGCCTTGGATTGAGGGATCCGACGGGCTCCGGACCGGGATTGAGAGGGAACAAACCCAGGATTGTCTCCGAGGATGATGAAGGCGACGTTTGGGGGCTCCGTCGGTGCTCCCAGAGCATTTCAGGCCTTCCAAGGAAGCCGGGCTTGGATTTGGGAAGAGATCCCTGCCAGGGCTCCCTGGGAGCGCAGCCAGGAGCCGAGGCCTCGCTCCCGACGCGGATCGGAGTTAAATAATTTACCCCGGGAGCCGGGAGGAGGCCGGGAATGAACGCCGGGAGCAGCCCCGGGCGCAGGGATCGTCCCTGGCAGGCGGAGCGGGCTCCTGTGGCACCGCGGGGCTGGAAAATGTGGATTCGGGCGGATTTGGGAGCGGCGGCGAAGGAGATGGAGCCCCCGGGCAGAGGAGGGGGTCGGGTGTCCTTTGCTGCGGGCACGGGAGCGATGAGAGGGGAAGGGTGGTGGGGTGAGGGTGTTCCTGCCCCATTCCTGCCCCATTCCTGCCCGAATCCCTGTCCTCATCCTTGTCCGAATCCTGCCCTCATTCCTGCCCAAATCCCTGCCCGAATCCCTGTCCTCGTCCCTGCCGGAATCCCTGCCCAAATCCCTGCCTGAATTCCTGCTCCCATTCTTGCCTGAATCCCTGCCTGAATCCCTGCCTGAATCCCTGCCCCATTCCTGCCCAAATCCCTGCCTGAATCCCTGCCTGAATCCTGCCAGAATCCCTGTCCTCATCCCTGCCCAAATCCCTGCCTGAATCCCTGCCCCATCCCTGCCTGAATCCCTGCCCCAATCGCTGCCCCAATCCCTGCCTGAATCCCTGCCTGAATTCCTGCTCCCATTCCTGCCTGGATCTCTGCCTGAATCCCTGCCCGAATCCTGCCCTCATCCTGCCCGAATTCCTGTCCGAATTCCTGTCCGAATCCCTGCCTGAATTCCTGCCCCCATTCCTGCCTGGATCCCTGCCCAAATCCTTCCCAAATCCCTGCCTGAATTCCTGCTCCCATTCCTGCCTGGATCCCTGCCCGAATCCCTGCCTGAATCCCTTCCCTCATTCCTGCCCAAATCCCTGCCCAATTCCCTGCCAGAATTCCTGCCCGAATCCCTGCCCCAATCCCCGCTGCTGGGCAGGGAGGATTTTTGCCGGTTTTCCCAGCAATTCCCACGGAATCCGGCCCCAGAGGCAGCTCCGGAGCCGTTCCCGTCGCTCGGGGCATCCTCCAACCCCTGCACCCCAAACGTCCGGGGGTGCTGCCATCCCCCCTGGGCACCGGGCGGTTTTCCCTTTGCCGATCCCCAGCATTCCAGAGGGATCCCCACCAGCCGGTGGGAACTGCCCCGAGGCTTCCCTTGCCTTAAAACTTCCCAGAAAATGTTGGGAAGAGGGAAAAAAGGGGACAGAGAGGGTTCCTGATGCTCCCCTTTTCTCCCAGATGTCCTGGTGGGATGGGGCTCCATGGAAAACTCAGCCTTGGGACACCCAGGTTGGATCCAGCGCTGTCCAGAGAGGCTGTGGGGACCCCAAATCCCAGGGAATGGCCCGGCTGGGAGAAAATTCCAGCAGCTTGGATCTGTCCTCCTGCCTCCCTGGGTTCCTCCTCTCCACACCCAACCCTGTGGCAGCTCCAAGGTTTGTCCCCAATGCCCAGGGACCTCCTGTGCCCCTCGGGGGGCTCCCCCTGGGCACGGCGCTTTCTCCATCCCGGCCACTCCGGGATGTTTCCTTTTTTTCCCGGATTTCATTTCCAACCTGGCGGAAATCCTTCATTTGCACTTCAAAGCGCTCCGCCGCAAATCCCCCGCGGGATTTTTCCTGGGCCCTGCTTGCGGCAGATCCCGTCCCTGCGGATCCCTCCTGCCCCCAAAGGTGACATTCCAGGAGCGGTTTTCCATCCCTAGGCCACGCACCGAGAGGGCGACGTGAGATTCCCTGGAGGAAATTCCAACGGGAACGGCCACGGCGTCGGCCTCCCAAAATATTCCAGGCCTCATGTTCAGCTCCCCTGGGAATCTCCTGGAACCTCAGCATCCCACGGGTGGCACCCCCGATGCCAGGGGTGTGTCCGTGCCCCCCGCTCCGGGTGCTGGATCCCCTCCGGGATATCCCGGGCTCCATCCAAGCACTGCCCGGAATGCCAGGAAAGGGAATCTGGGATGGGAACGCCGTGGGGGCTCCCAGCTGGAAGCTTTGCTCCCTTTGGGTCTCCTGGTGGGATCAGGGGCTGGGGGAAGCCGAGATGGATTTTGCAGCGATTCCTTTTCCCTTATCCCGACACGAGCCACGGTCAGGATCAGGATTTGTTCCGTGCTGAAATCTCCCAGCTCGGCTTTGCTGCTGGATTCCCCTCAGTGCCCATCCCTGGGGCTGCTCTTTCCCCCCGCCCTCCGTTCCTCCAGAGGTCTTGGCAGGGATGTTTGGGATGTTTGGGATATCGGGATCCCGTGGATCCCCTCTGGCCCCCATCCCTGGAGCTCTGCTTCCCATTCCTGGCTCCTCCGCTGGGCTGGGACGAGGCCTTGGCAGGAATCTCGTGCCACCGGGGTCACGCGGAGCCATGGAAGTGTCCGTGCGTGGGTCTGACCCTGCCGTGGGTCCGTCCGTGGGGTTCCAGGGTCTGTCCTGGGCACCAGGCTGGCAGTGAACCCCCCCCGAGGGGTGCAGGGGTCTGTCCATGCTGTGTCCATGCCATTCCAGGGTCTGTCCTGGGCACCAGGCTGGCAGTGACCCCCCGGGGGTCTGCAGGGGTCTGTCCGTGCCATGGATCCATCCGTGCCATTCCAGGGTCTGTCCTGGGCACCAGGCTGGCAGTGACCCCCCCGGGGGGTGCAGGGGTCTGTCCGTGCCATGGATCCATCCGTGCCATTCCAGGGTCTGTCCTGGGCATTTGTGGGCACCAGGCTGGCAGTGACGCCCCCGGGGGGTGCAGGGGCCTGTCCATGCTGTGTCCATGCCATTCCAGGGTCTGTCCTGGGCACCAGGCTGGCAGTGACCCCCCCGGGGGGCGCAGGGCTCTGTCCCCCGGAGCCCCCGGCAGGCGCGGCGAAAGCAGAGCAGTTATTAATAACCCTGCGCACAGGGCAAGGACGTGATTCCATCATGGAAGCGGCTCCCGGAACAATTCAGGGAATAAAATGTTCGGGGAGGGGGGGGGGAGGAAATTGGGGGGGCGGGGGGAGGGGGGGAACCCAGCCCCCAGCCCGCCGTGCTGCGGCTCCGCGATGCCGGTGCCCCCCGGGGATGAAGGGAGAAGCCCCCCCGGCCCCCCGACCGCCCTTGGGGGGGTCCGGCGGGCACGGGAGGGGGCCGGGGGTCGGTGGTGCCGCTCCCGGGGCGGGGCACGGGAGGGGTGCCGGGGTGTCCCCCCCGGAGCATCCGCGGCACCGGCCGTGCCCCGGAGGGGGGGTCACAGCCCCGGGGGCGGCCCCGGCGCGTGGCGGGGGAGGGGCTGGCGGCCGCCCGGTGCCCACGTGGTTCGTCGGTGTCTCCGGAGCGGAAGAAACGGCGGCGGGGCCGGGGCTGCGGCGGGCACCGGGAACGGGAGCGGCGG
This sequence comes from Lycocorax pyrrhopterus obiensis, assembly GCA_014706295.1. Lineage (NCBI taxonomy): Eukaryota > Metazoa > Chordata > Aves > Passeriformes > Paradisaeidae > Lycocorax > Lycocorax pyrrhopterus. Next base: position 512,117 of record JACSVZ010000027.1, read on the forward strand.
CGGGAGCGGGACCCGGCGGGGCGGGGACGGAGCCGCATCCCGGCGGGCGCCGCCGCAGCGCAGCAGCAGCGCCGGTGAGTGCGGGGCCTGGGCCGGGGGGGGGCAGAGCGGGCTGCCCCCGCCCCACCGGGCCTGTCGCCTCCCGCCACAGCGCGACCCCATCCCCGTCCCCATCCCCGTCCCCATCCCCGTCCCCATCCCCATCTCCCCCCGCCGCCTTCACCTCTCGAGTCCATCCCCGCTTCATCCTCATCCTCATCCCCGGCTCCATTCGCGGCTTCCTCCCCATCCTCATCCCCATCCCCGGTTCCGTGCCCATCTCCAGCCCTGCTTCCATCCCGCTTCCATCCCCATCTCCTGCTCCATCCTCATCCCCATCCCCGGCTCCATCCTCATCCTCATCCCGTCCCGGCTCCGCCCCGGACCCCTCCTGCGTTTCCGTCCCCGTCCCCCGCCCGGCGACCCCCGGCGCGCTGCGGCCCCGGGCTGGGCGCGGGGGGGGCGGGCGGCACCGGGCCGGGCCGGGGGCGGTCGGGGACGGTTTCCCGGAGGCTCCGGGGCCGCCGCAGGCCGGACCCCCCCCCCCTCACCGTATCGCGACCCCCGTCCGCGCTCACCCGCGCACCGGGCCCGGCTCCCGGGGTCCACCCGTCCCCCTTTCCCGGTTCCCCGCCGGTTCCACGCCCGCTGCCCTCGCTCGTGGCCACGGCGGTGGCGTCGCGGCCCCCCTGCCCCTTCCCCGCGGCCCCCCGGCCCCTCAGAACCGGGACAGCGCGCGGGGGGTCCCAGCAATGAGGAGGGGGCTCGTCCCGGCAGCAGCCACCGAGGGTCGGGGCAGGGGCTGCGTGCCCGGGGGGGCTGCCCTGGGTCGGGTCCTACCGAGCGCATCCTCCTGACCCCCCCAGGGCTGTTCGGGGGGCCGGGTCCGTGTCCCCAACCCAGCCGGGTGGCAGCACCCACAGCCTGGCACATCCCATCCCCATCCTCATTCCCATCCCCATTCCCGTCCCCATTCCCACCGGAGCTCTGAGCCGGCCGAGCCCTCCCGCAGTGTCCCAGTCCCGGGGAGCCGCAGCCCCATTTCCCATTTTGGCTTTTTTTTTTTTTCCCCAAGGCATTTGCAGGCCTCGAGGAGGGGCCGGGAGCGCGGAGGGAGCGGCGGTGCCGTGGGGACCCTGCCTGGAACCCGATGAGAGCGGCTCCGGCTCCCGCTGATCCTCTCGTGGCCGATGTCCGGAGCTCCCACACCTGAGACACGCCTGTGCCACCCCTGTGCCACCCCTGTGCCACACCTGTGACACGCCTGTGCCACCCCTGTGACACGCCTGTGACACGCCTGTGCCCGCGCCGCAGCCCTGCCCAGCCCGCGCCGCTTCGCCCCACGCCTGGGGCCCGCTGCAAGGCAGGTGTCCCAGCGGGGTGGGGGAAACTGAGGCACGGCACTCTGGGGAGCAGCAGGGACGGCCCGGGGAGCTCAGCGCCAGGCCGGGGACACACGGCTGCCTCCAGGCCCTGTGTGGTGGGGACAAAGAGGGTCCTGTCCCCGTGGTGCCTCTGCTGGCAGGGCTGAGCAGGGCTCTGGGAACCCCCCAGGGCTCCGGGGGTCCAAATTTGGGGGGGCCACCAGAGCTTGGGGAGTCTCATCTTGGCTTTGGGGGTGCCTCAGTTTCCCCAGGGGGGTGGTGGCAGTGCCCTCCCTGCCCGGGCAGAGGCGTGTCCCCTCTGTCACCACCGCGGGGGACCCTCGGAGGGGTGGCAGTGCCGGGGGTCTGTCCTTGCTTCACTCCCCGTGCCCCAGCGGAGGCTGCGGCAGCCCCCGAGTGCCCACGGGACCCCCGGCCTGGGGGTGCCAGCGGGGCCGGGCCGCCCCCAGGCTCCACCGGTGGCTCGAGGGGGCCGCGCTGTCCCCTCCCTTTCCATCGCCCTGCAGATCTCTCCTCCCTCTCCCAGCTCTGTGCCATGAATTATTTGTGCGGCGGTGGCTCCCAGATGTCTGCCAAGCCGCCCGGGCTGCGCGTGCCCGGCGGCCGCCCCGCTGCCCGCGGGGTCCCCGGCTGGGACGGGCGACAGTGCCAGAGTGGGCCGGGCTGCCTTGAGACGCTTTTCCCACCGGGAAACACCCCGGGAGTCACCGGAGGAGGCAGCGGCTCCGGGAGGGAGCCTCGGCCACCCCGAACCCTCGTGCGGGGCCAGCGCTGCGGCAGAGCGGGACGGGCGGGATGGGGTCCCCCGGGAGGGGTTGGGGACGGTGCCGGGAGCCAGGAGGCTCCCGCGGGGTGAGCGGCAGCGCCGGTATTTAGGGCACGGCTGCGCGAGGCGTGGGAGGCCGGGAAGCAGCTCGCGTGCGGCGCGGGGCGGGAGGCAGCGGCACCGGACGCTATTTCTGGTGCTCGTTCCCGGGAGGGGACGTGAGGAAAGTCACCGTGTCCCCCCCGGGGGGCTCTGCCGGGGGTGCTCTCTGCTCCTGATGGAGGCTGGGGGGGGAGGCGGGACCTCTGTCCCCTCTTTCCTCGGTGGGGACAGAGGTGCTGGCGTGGCCGGTGTCCCCCTGTCACCCCAAGGGACAGCGTGGGGTTGGAGCTGCTGCTGGTGGCAGCTCCTGGGACCGTCCCTCCTCTGTCATCCATCGCCACCGGCACAGGCTGAGCTCCCTCAGACCCACCTGGGCTCCCCCTGCTCCAGCCTGGGTCCCACCCCGGTGTCCCCAGAGCCGGGCCTGCCCCGGTGTCACCGCTGTGTGTCCGGTGTCCCTCCAGGCAGGACATGGACTGGCCTGCCCCGGTGTCACCGGTGTGCGTCCGGTGTCCCTCCAGGCAGGACAGGGACTGGCCTGCCCCAGTGTCACCGGTGCGCGTCCGGTGTCCCTCCAGGCAGGACAGGGACTGGCCTGCCCCGGTGTCACCGGTGTGCATCCGGTGTCCCTCCAGGCAGGACATGGACTCCATGTTCGAGGACGACATCAGCATCCTGACGCAGGAGGCACTGGGGCCGGACGAGGACTGGCTGGACAGCCCCAACACCGACCTCTCGGGCGAGATGTGCTCGGCCTCGCACTTCGCCCTCATCACCGCCTACGATGACATCAAGAACCGGCTCACGGGGCTGGAGAGGGAGAACTCCACGCTCAAGCGCCGGCTCAAGATGTACGAGGTCAAGGTGAGGGGTCAGCGGGGCTCGAGGGGGGCGCGTGGGGCCGGGGGGACGCCGCTGACCGCCTGCCCCGCGGCCGCAGTACCCCCTGATCGGCGAGTTCGGCGAGGAGCACATCTTCTCCCTCTACGAGGCCAAGGAGACGTCGCTGCTCAAGAGTGAGAAGGCGTCGCTGCAGCAGCAGCTCAACCAGTTCCAGCACGAGGTGAGCGGGCGCAGGGCGTCTGGGGGGCTGCGTGGGGGGGTCCCCGAGCTGCCCACTCACCCCCACGCCCCCTCCACCTTCCCCCCGGCAGCTGCAGAAGAGCAAAGAGCGGGAGGAGCAGCTGGAGGAGATGATCCAGGCGTACGAGAAGCTGTGCGTGGAGAAGGCCGACCTGGAGACCGAGCTGGGAGAGATGGTGGGTGCCGGCTGCTGGGGGGGACGGCGGGGTCCCCTTCCGGGCCCGTGGTGTCCCCATCCTTGGGGGATGGATCCTTGTTGGGGGGGGATTGTGGCTTCTCGCCCGCGTTCCGGCCATGCTGGGGTTTGTAGGGATGCAGTGGCTCAGGTTTATCCATCTTCCTGCTCCCGCCCTGCCGAGGGATGCTCCCGGCTCCCGGGTCCTGGTGCCAGGGTCAGCCGGGCATTCCCTGGCTCCCCCTTCGCAGCCAGGGAGCCGCTCCTGGCTCGGTCCTGTCACCAGACCGATCCCACTCCAAAAAAGAGACCCCAAAATCCGAGCTGGGGGCGCAGGATAACCCCCGGCGAGGCGGCGCAGCGCGGCCGGGGCTCAGCCCTGTCCCCTCCCCGTGCAGCGGGCGCTGGTGGAGACGCACCTGAGCCGCATCCGGAGCCTGGAGCAGCAGCTGCGGCAGCGCGACAGCGGCGCCTTCCCCGGGCTGGGCACCCAGGACGTGCCTTTCATCGCCCTGCACCCCAACCCCGGCCTGAGCCACGGTGAGCCGCCCCCTCCCCGCCCCGCCGAGCCCCCCGGGAGCCGGCGGCGGTGCCGGGGGCTGAGCCGTGCGGTGCCCGCAGTGCTGGAGCGCGCCGGGGGCTGGCAGAGCCGCGGGCTGGAGGCGCCGGCGCGGCTGGAGGCTGAGCTGGAGGCGGCGCGCCAGGAGAACCAGCGCGCCCAGCACCGCGAGGAGCATCTCAAGGCGGAATGCGAGAGGCTGCAGGCGGAGCTGAAGCACCTGCAGGACACCCGGGAGCAGGTACGGGGAAGGGCAGACCGGGGGGACCACCCCCAGTCCCGGGGGGGGTGGGATTCGGGTGTCAGGGAGGAGGTAATGGGGCAGGGTCTGACCCCACAGCACCCCCGCTGCCCTCGGTGGGTGGGGGTCTGGGTGCTGAGGGGTGTCTGGTCTCCCATGGAGCAGGTAATGGGATAGGTCCGGTCATGTGGGACCACCCCAGTCCCCGGTGGGTGGGGGTCCGGGTGCTGAGGGGTGTCTGGTCTCTCTAGGAGCAGGTAATGGGGCAGGGTCTGACCCCATAGAACTCCCCCTACCCTCGGTGGGTGGGGGTTCGGGTGCTGAGGGGTGTCTGGTCTCCCCTGGAGCAGGTAATGGGGCAGGGTCTGACCCCATAGGACCCCCGCTATCTTCGGTGGGTGGGGGTCCGGGTGCTGAGGGGTGTCTGCTCTCCCATGGAGCAGGTAATGGGATAGGTCCGGTCATGTGGGACCACCCCAGTCCCCGGTGGGTGGGGGTCCGGGTGCTGAGGGGTGTCTGATCTCTCTAGGAGCAGGTAATGGGGCAGGGTCTGACCCCACAGGACCCTCGCTACCTTCGGTGGGTGGGGGTCCGGGTGCTGAGGGGTGTCTGGGAGCCTGTAAGGGGCAGGGTCTGACCCCATAGAACCCCCCTACCCTCGGTGGGTCGGAGTCCGGGTGCTCACGAGGTGTCTGCTGTCGCCAGGAGCAGTCGGAGCGAGACATGGCCTGGGTGAAGAAGGTGGGCGACGACCAGTAAGTGCTGGGAGGGGACTGGGGCGAGGGCTGGGGGAGCCCCGCGCCAGCAGGGAGGGGTGGGGACACACGGGACCGGCTGTGGGACATCGCACACGGGGTCCCCGCACCTTTGGGTGGGGTCCCGGGAGGTGCCGAGTGCTGGGTGCCGAGTGTTGTCCCGGTGCCCGGTGCCCGGTGTCCGGTGCTGGGTGCCGAGTGTTGTCCTGGTGCCCGGTACCCGGTGTCCGGTGCTGGGTGCCGAGTGTTGTCCCGGTGCCCGGTGCCCGGTGTCCGGTGCTGGGTGCCGAGTGTTGTCCCGGTGCCCGGTGCCCGGTGCCCGGTGCCCGGTGTCCGGTGCCCGGTGCCGGCTCGGCGCTGCCTCCAGAGGGCACTGACGGCTCGCGGCTGCCGAGCGAGCGGCACCCAAGCGGCACCGGGGGTCACCGAGCGTCTCCGTGCGGCCCCAGTCCGCGCCACCCCTGTGGCACCGATCCGTGCCGAACGTGCGGCACCGAACCACCCCAACCACCGGGCACCGACCCATCCCAACCGCGTTCCAGCCTGGGCAGTCCCGGGAGCATTTCCAGGCTCCTCGGAGCCGATTTTCCTCCATCCCCGTCCCTGTTCCAGCCCCTCACCGGAACCTTTCCTTTTGCCGGGGCCAGCGCTGGGGGCAGCTCCCTCCTCTGTCCCTCGCTGTCGCTCCCGGTGTCCCCTTTGCGGCAGCCGCGAGTTCTGGAGGCTCCCCGGGCACCCCTGGGCACTGTGGGGTGCTGGGACGGGTGCTTTGAGCCCACAGATTTGGGGCTTTGAGTCAAAACACCCCAAATCCTGGGAGAGCTGAGGGGAGACGGGGCCGTGGCCGGACCCCTTAAACCCCCAAGGCCTGAGGGTGGCACCGAGGTGGTGGCGGTGTCCCCGGACCCCCTTAAACCCCCAACGGTGGCACCGAGGTGGTGGTGATGCCCCCGGACCCCTTAAACCCCCAGGGGCTGAGGGTGGCACCGAGATGGGGACAGTGTCCCTGAACCCCTTAAACCCCCAACGGTGGCACCGAGATGGGAACAGTGTCCCCGGACCCCCTTAAACCCCCAACGGTGGCACCGAGATGGGAACAGTGTCCCCGAACCCCTTACACCCCCAACGGTGGCACCGAGGTGGGAACAGTGTCCCCGGACCCCCTTAAACCCCCAACGGTGACACCGAGGTGGTGGCGATGTCCCCGCTTTAACTCGGCCTCGTTCCCCCGCTGTCCCCACCCCGGGAAGCGGCAGCGGGACTCGGTGTCCCCCCCCGGGCAGCTGTGGACGGATGAAAGGTGACACGCGGGGCCGGGGAGGTGCCGGGTGTTGTCGTGGGGGGCTGCATCCATCCCCTCCTCTCCCAGAGGTGTTGGACGCTGCCGCCGTTTCCTGTCGTCCCGGTGCGGATCAGAGCGTGGGGATGCAGGCGGGGGCTGGATCCATCCCCGGGGGGCTCCCGTCTCTCTGCCGGAGTGACGGGGGGGTCCCCTCCGTGTCCCTCCCCACCCTTCTCCTCCTTAATTCCCTTTATTCCCATAAAATCCCGTCTCCCGAGCTCACCCCCGGAGTGTCCCCCCACCCCTCTCTCCCCGTTCCCACAACGTCCAGGGAAATCAAAACTCCCGAGTCTCTCTCTCAACATTTCCCAATCGCCAAAATCTTTATTTTCAAGCCCAAACTCACCACGCTGGCACGGGGAAACTGAGGCAGGGCTGGCTCCTCACCCCCTCCCCGGGCACAGCTTTTCCCTCCGCGCTCTTTTCTTGTCGATTCAGCTCTTTTTTGTCACCTGCTTCTCTCCGCCACTGTTTTTTTTTGGGTGTGAAAAGCGCCTTATCGGCGTTTTCCATCTCCGGGTGATTTTCTGGCGCTTCTGCCGCGCTGCGCGTGGGGCGGGGGTCCCCCCGCGTCCCGATCTTCCTTTTTTTTTTTTTTTTTTTGGTTTCTTTTCTGAAGTTTAGACTTTTTTTGGGGGGAGGCTTTCAGAGCTCGAGGTCATTCCCTCTTGCTCTCCCTCCCTGGAAAAACCAGAAGCCGAATCTTAAAGGAAAGCCCTGGACGGAGCAGGGTGGGGGTTTTGGGGGGATCAGAACACCCCTCCCACTTCCCCGCCCAGCGTTTTTGGGGGAATTTCGTGGGTTTTAGTGACTCTTGCACCCATGGGTGCCAAAGCCGGGCACGTCCCCACCCCTGGCTCCTCCAGCTCTGCAGCAAAGAGGGGTCTGGGTGTCCTGGTTTGAAAGACAGGTGTCTGTCAAGGAAGGCAGAAGCCTCCCCTGAAATGGAAAATGCAACCCCCTTCCCTCCGAATTATTATAATTTTGAAATTAAGGGGCTTTCAGGCAAAGATATGAGGGGTAGGAATAACAGTTCTTTCCTAATATATATATATGTATGACAAGGCAAACAAACAACAATAACTGTGGCAGTAACAGCAAACACAACCACAAACCCAGTGCCAGCCCCTCTCGGCTGTCGGGCACCCCTCCCCCTCCTTCGGTGCAGTTCCAGTCACAGCTGGCAGGGGCGGCTCGGGGTCCCGGGAAAGGATGGACGAAAAGCTTCACAAACCCTCTGGGCGGCTGATCCCGGTGCCCGGCCGGACCCTCGGGAGCAGCAGGCTGGAGCAGCAGAGACGAGCACAGATCCCGGGTGGCAGACGAGATGTATCAAACTGCGGGGCTGAGTGGGAGCGCCGGGAGGTCTCAGCTGGCGAGGGTGTGCAGGGTTATAGGGTAGCGAAGGGGTCCAAGAGGCAGCAGGAGCAAAGCGGCTGCGGCCCGGCTCGCAGCAGGGCAGGGAAAGGTGGGCTTGGGAATCCGGGTTTCTCAGGTGGAAGGAAAAAAAAAACCGCCGAAAAGAAGAAACCTCCAGCTCTGACCCACACCTTCCTCACTCTGCGGGCACCAGCAAACCCTGCTCCCCCACCCCCCAGGTGAAAAACAAGTAGCTAGTTCGTACCCCCGCCCTCTGTGGCCGGCCCTTTTGTTCTTCTTAAGCACCCAGTGATTCGTCCCCTTGGAAAACAGATATGGGGAAAATTCTTTAAGAGAGAAAAAAAAAAAAACAGGAGAACTCATCAAACCCCCAACACTGGGGGACACAAAGGTGACATCCTGTGCGTGTCCCCCGCGTTTTTGGGGGGGCCTGGGGGACAGGACAAAGTCGGGGATCCCGAGGGTCCCGCCAGAGCCGTGGAGAATTTGGGGCTGCGCTGTTCTCAAGGCTTATCTGAGTTTCTTTATCAAAACCCCACAGTTTGCCCCAAACCAGCACAGTTTTGGGGGGTGGGGGGCACCAAGACCATCCCTCATGTCCCTCCCGTGTCACCAACCCTCCCCAAAAGGCTCCTGGAGGGGCTTTTGGGGGGCACGAAGGGGTCCGGGGGCACTGTCACTGCCCCTCCCCGGGGCTGCGGTTCTGGTGCTTCCTCCCTGACCTCGGTGAGAGTTCGGGGGGAACTGGAGGGTCCCAGGATTTGGGGGATCCCAGGATTTGGGGGGTCCCAGGATTTGGAGGATCCCAGGATTTGGGGGATCCCAGGATTTGGGGGGTCCCAGGATTTGGAGGATCCCAGGATTTGGGGGATCCCAGGATTTGGGGGGTCCCAGGATTTGGAGGATCCCAGGATTTGGGGGATCCCAGGATTTGGGGGGTCCCAGGATTTAGGGAGCCTCCAGAACGCAGTGGTGGGGCTGGAGGAAGGGGGAACCCCCGGGTCCCACGATGGGCCACGGGGGAAACTGAGGCAGCAGAGGTGGGGGCTGGCAGGGCGGCACTGGGGGGGGTCTCTTCTCTGTCTTCTTTTTTCTTCTGTTTTCTTTTTTTTGTTTTGTTTTCTTATTTTCTCTCTTTTCTTCTTTTTTTTCTCTGTATTTTCTTTTGTCTCGATATCTTCTTCTTTTTTATGTCGATATTCTTTTTCCTCATTCCCCCTTTTTTCTTCTTTTTCTTCCTAAATTCCTATTTCCCTTTTCCTTCTTTCCTTCTTTTCCTCCTTTCCCTCCTTTTCCTCCTTTCCCTTCTTTTCCTCCTTTCCTTTCTTCTTCTTCTTCTTCTTCTTCTTCTTCTTCTTCTTCTTCTTCTTCTCCTTCTTCTTCTTCTTCTTCTTCTTCTTCTTCTTCTTCTTCTTCTTCTCCTTCTTCTTCTTCTTCTTCTCCTCCTTCTCCTCCTTTTCCTTTTTTTCCTCCTTTTCCTTCTTTTCCTCCTTTTCCTTCTTTTCCTCCTTTCCCTCCTTTCCCTCCTTTCCCTCCTTTCCCTCCTTTCCCTTCTTCTCTTTCTTTTCCTCCTTTTCCTTCTTTTCCTCATTTTCCTTCTTTTCCTCCTTTCCCTCCTTTCCCTCCTTTCCCTCCTTTCCCTCTTTCCCTCCTTTCCCTTCTTCTCCTTCTTCTCCTCCTTTCCCTTCTCCCACTTTTCCCTTCCTTCTTTACCTCTCTATTTTCTTTCCCTTTTTTTTCCTCTCCCTCTATCCCTCCCCCCCCTTTTCCTCTACTCTCTTCCCCTCCTTTCCCGTTCTTCCCCTCACTTTCTCCTTCTCCTCCTCCTTTCCCACCTCTCGGCCGCTCTTCCCCCGGGGGGCCGGGCCCGGCCCGGCGCTGTCAGCCGCGGTTACAGCTCCGGGTCCCCGCGGTGTCACAACGGCTCAGCGGGACCGCGCCGGGACGCGCCGAGCCCCGGCCCCGCGGGGCTTTTCTCCCTTCGCGTCCCCGCCGAGAATCCCGGCTCGGAAAGCGACACCAGCTCGGGGCAGAGTTGATGATTTTGGCAGCGCTTCCGAGAGCCGGGAGCGCGGGGAGCAGCGCCCGCCCCTTCCTGGGTGCTCCCGGCTGCTCCCGGTGCGCGATCCGCGGGCGCGACTTTCCGCTTTTGAGTTAAAAACCGGAATTTAGGGGAATTTTGAGTTGGTTCTGGGGGGACACCGGGGCTGTGTCACCCTCAGAGCCGCCGTGTCCCCTTTGGGAATTGGATCTCGTGGTGTCGGGTGGGGTGGAGAGAGGGAACTTCAGACACCCTGAGGCGGCTTTTTTTGCCCTGGCTCGTTATTTCCTGAGGAATTTCCCGGAGGAACGCTGGAAGCACCATCCAGGCAGTTGCACTGAACCTTTTTTAGTTGCATTTATTCAAAAAAACCCAACCAAAACAACCAAAATTCCAGGGGGGAGGTAAAGCCCTACTGAAGGATTTCACCCCTCTTTAGGGATTTCACCCCTACTGAAGGATTTAATCCCAACTGAAGGATTTAATCCCAGTTGAAGGATTTAGTCCCAGCTGAAGGATTTAGTCCCAATTGAAGGATTTAATCCCAATTGAAGGATTTAGTCCCAGTTGAAGGATTTAATCCCAACTGTAGGATTTAGTCCCAGTTGAAGGATTTAATCCCAATTGAAGGATTTAATCCCATCTGACGGATTTCACCCCTACTGAAGGATTTAATCCCAACTGACGGATTTCACCCCTACTGAAGGATTTAATCCCAACTGAAGGATTTAATCCCATTTGAAGGGTTTAATCCCAGCTGAAGGATTTCACCCCTACTGAAGGATTTAATCCCAATTGAAGGATTTAATCCCAGTTGAAGGATTTAATCCCAGCTGAAGGATTTAATCCCAACTGAAGGATTTCACCCCTACTGAAGGATTTAATCCCAATTGAAGGATTTAATCCCAGCTGAAGGATTTAATCCCAGCTGAAGGATTTCTCCCCACGGAACCCCCTCGATCCCGGGTTTCCTTTCCCCCGCAGGGTGAACCTGGCGCTGGCCTACACGGAGCTGACGGAGGAGCTGTGCCGCCTGCGGAACCTCAGCTCCCTGCAGAGCCAGATCCTGCGGGCGCTGCTGCAGGAGAAGAGCCTCAACGGCGGTGAGGGGGGCTCGGGGGGCTGCCGGGCAGGGATGGGGGGCACAAACACCGGGACAAGGGGATGGGTGCCCTCCTCCTATGGATGGGGGCGAGCTGCTGCAGGTATTGGTCCCCAAGGGCATCCTGCCCTGGGAGTGTCCCATCCCAGAAGTATCCGTACCTGGGAGTATCCGTCCCAAAAGTATCCATACCTGGGAGTATCCCATCCCAAAAGTATCCATACCTGGGAGTATCCGTCCCAAAAGTATCCATACCTGGGTGCATCCATCCCTGGAAGCATCCATCCCAAAAATATCCATACCTGGGAGCATCACATCCCTGGGAATGTCCCATCCCAGAAGTATCCGTACCTGGGAGCATCCGTCCCAAAAGTATCCGTACCTGGGTGCATCCATCCCTGGAAGCATCCATCCCCAAAATATCCATACCTGGGAGCATCACATCCCTGGGAGTGTCCCATCCCAAAAGTATCCTTACCTGGGAGTATCCGTCCCAAAAATATCCATACCTGGCAGCATCACATCCATGGGAGTGTCCCATCCCAAAAGTATCCATCCCTGGAAGCATCCATCCCAAAAATATCCATTCTTGAGAGCATCACATCCCTGGGAGTGTCCCGTCCCAAAAGTATCCGTGTCTGGGAGTATCGATCCCAAAAGTATCCATTCTTGAGAGCATCCATCCCTGCAAGCATCCATCCCAAAAATATCCATACCTGGCAGCATCACATCCCTGGGAATGTCCCATCCCAAAAGTATCCATACCTGGGAGCATCCATCCCTGGGTGCATCCATCCCTGGAAGCATCACATCCCCAAAATATCCATACCTGGCAGCATCACATCCCTGGGAGTGTCCCATCCCAAAAGCATCCATTCCTGGGAATATCCATTCCTGGGAATATCCGTTCCTGGGAATATCCATCCCTGGGCCCATCCATCCCTGAGCCCATCCATCCCCGGCTGCCTCCCCCCCAGAATCACCCTTCCCTCCGGGGGTCCCCACAGCCTCATCCCCCCATCCCTCCAGGCTGCCCCTGGATACTGAGGCACATTTTCCACATTTTCCACATTTTCCACACTTTCCACATTTTCCACATTTCCCCCATTTTCCCCATTTTCCCCGTTTTCCAAGCCGCCGAGCTAACGTGGATTATTTTCCGCCTGTCCCCCTTCTCCCGCGCCAGGCCAGCGCCACTCCCCGCTGTCCCAGTGCCACTCCCCAGCCCAGCAGCGCCGCTCGCCCGCCCCGCAGTGCCCCTCGCCCGCTCCGCCGGGACGCTCCCAGTGCCAATCCCCCGCCCTCCAACGCCGCTCGCCGGGACCCCCGAGCCAATCTCCGGCCCAGCAGCGCCGCTCGCCAGCCCCCGGCCCTTGCCAGTCCCCTGCCCAGCAGCGCCGCTCCCCGGTGCCACCCCCCAGCCAGTCGCCGGCCCAGCAGCGCCGCTCGCCAGCGCCGCCGCCGCCGCCCTGCCCGTCCCCGACCTCGGCGTCCCCGCACCGCCTGCCCGGCGAGAGGATGGAGCTGGGCTACGCCAAACCCTCGAGCCGCCACATCAAAGCCGGCTTCCAGGGCCGCCGCAGCTACTCGGAGGTGACCAACGTGGCCCTGTACCAGCAGAGCCGCTCGCTCTGGCTGCAGCCCGAAGCCTCCACGCTGCCCAAGCACCGGCCCTACGGCGAGGTTTACCTGGGGGGCGCGGGGGCCCCGCTGAGCGCCCACGAGCCTTTCGAGGAGCACGTGCGCTTCGAGAAGCAGTCGTCGGACGAGGAGGAGTGGGCGCTGCCCAGCCCGCCCAGCCCCGAGGCCGGCGCCATCCGCTGCGCCTCCTTCTGCGCCGGCTTCCCCGTGCCCGACGCCGACGCCGTGCACCGGACGGCGGCCGCCTACGCCCGCGCCGAGCACGCCCAGTCCTGGCCTTCCATCAACGTAAGAAGGACCCCCCCCCCTCAATCCCCCCGAGGGGTGTTGGGGTGGGTTTGGGGGTGGGAAGCAGCGAGGGAACCCCCCCGGCTCGGTGGCAGCCCCTCGGCGCGGTGGCGTGCCTCGGTTTCCCCGTTTGTGACCCGGTGTCACGATTGGTTTGGGGCAGCGGGAGGGTGCGGGGGGGCTGGCAGGGGGGCTGTGGTCACCGAGGGGTGCTGGGGTGGGTTTGGGGGTGGGAAGCAGTGAGGGAACCCCCCCGGCGTGGTGGTGTGCCTCGGTTTCCCCGTTAGTGACCCAGTGTCGCGGCTGGCGGGGGGCAGCGGGAGGGTGCTGGAGGGCTGGCAGGGGGGCTGTGGTCACCGAGGGGTGTTGGGGTGGGTTTGGGGGTGGGAAGCAGCGAGGGAACCCCCCCGGCGCGGTGGCAGCCCCCCGGCGCGGTGGCGTGCCTCAGTTTCCCCGTTAGTGACCCGGCGTCGTGGCTGGCGGGGGGCAGCAGGAGGGTGCTGGGAGGGTGACGGGGGGGCTGTGGTCACCGCGGGGGGATCAGAACACCCCTCCCACTTCCCCGCTTTGCGTTTTTGGGGGGATTTTTTGGGTTTTAATGACTCTCCCACCCGTGGGTGCCAACGCCGGGCACGGCCCCACCCCTGTGCCCCCGCAGCTGCTGCTGGAGACGGTGGACTCGGAGGTGCGGAGCTGCCCGCTGTGCCAGCTGGCCTTCCCCATCGGGTACCCGGACGATGCCCTGGTCAAACACATCGACTCGCACCTGGAGAACAGCAAGATCTGAGCCTTGCCCCCCTTCTTCCCGACCTTTGGATGCTGCATGGAAACACACCGGGAGCGCCCGGCTCCCAAAATACCTCCAAGTCTTCAGTAGCTACGGAAAGACTGAGCCCCCCTCACCCCTCGGAGCCCCCCGGAGCCCCCAGCCCCTCTCTGAGTGGGTTCATCCTCGCCCGCCTCACCCCGTGCCAGGTTTGGATGCTCCGGTCGGGGTGCCAGGATCACGCCACGCCAGGTGGTGGCCGGAGGGGACCCGTCTGTGCCCCCTGGGTGCCCTCTGCACCCTCGAGTGTCGCTGCTTGATCTCAGGGAGGATCCGAGGGGCCGGGTCCCGGATCCGGCCCCCAGGAGGAAGGTGAGGGGAAGGGGCCGCCCCTTCCCCGGCCGCTGGGGTCAGAGTTAGGGTCGGGGTTGGGATGGGGGGGCAGCTGCTTGTTCTCGGTCCCCTTTTGCCTTGTCCCGCCGGTTCAAGCACCTTCCCACTCTTTTACATTAAAAGCACCCCCTTCCCCCCCCCAAATCCCCCCCCTCCCCACAGCAACGATGCTGCTGAGAAACCAACCCCGAGGCGCAGCACGGACCCCCCCACCCCCCACCCCCCCCAACATTGCACTGGGCTCCGCGGCCCTGGGGCTCCCCCTGACCTCCCCCCTCCCCATCCCCGCGCGGCGTGGGGGCAGCGCAGCCCCCCAGCAGCCCCCCCACCCCGCTTCAGCCGGGGGCTGCAGGCGGCTGCTCACCCTGACCCCCCCCACCCCGTCACCCCCGTCCCCCCCGTCCCCCCCACGTTCGATCTACCTCAAAGCCGCCGGGAGAGGGGGGGTCCGCAGCGCTGTCCCCCCTCACCGAGCCGCTCCGCGCTGCATGTCCCCCCCCCGCGTCACAGCGCACACCCCCGCGCACCGCCGGGGGCTCGGCCCCGCACCGGGACCCCCCCGCCCCGGGCAGGAGGGACCCGCCCTCGCTGCGATGCCACCGACTCCAATAAAACCTTTCCAGCGCCCAAAATGCCTTGGGGGGGGGGGGGAGAAGCCGTCTCCTCTCTTGGGGTCCCTGGGGAAGGAGAGGGGGGGTCCAGCTGTAGGTGCCCACCCCTCCCCGGGGATGGAGTTGGGGTCGGGAATGAGTCTGGGGCTCGACAGAGCCAGCTCGTGTCGCCAGGGTGGGGGGGACGGGGTTTGGGGTGTCCTGCAGCCGTGTCCCTGTTCCCGGCCCGTTTTGGGTTTACGGGGCAGGTGGGTGGCACCAAACGGGACAATCAGAAGCAAAACAAGAACTCGCCAGGCTCGTGATGACACAAGGGACACGGCCGGACCCCGGCGTGGGGGTCCCCTGGCAGGGTCAGGGGGATTCGGGGCGGGGGGCGATGGATGGCGGGGTGGGATTCTCCCGGTTTTCCTGGGGGAAGTGTCTGCCCTGGGCAGGGGGAGCTCTGTCCCTCCCTCCAGCACCTCCGGGCCCCCCTTCTCTGTGTTATTGGAGGTCCTACAGCCCCCCCCGCCTGCGGGCTGGGGGTCTGGGCCAGTTCTGCGGGACCCCCGGGTGATTTGTACCCCGGGCAAACCCCGGCTCCGCAGGGAGCACCCACGGGCTGAGCTGCGGCCGTTCTCGGGCCGCTCCGCCCGGGGAGGCTGCGAGAGGCTGCGGGGGGGGTCCCGTCCCGGCTCGCCGAGCTCAGCCCGGCCCCGGGCAGGGTGCGAAGGCGGTTCCCAGTGCGGCGGGGCGATGGTGTGAAGGAGATAGGCTCGGTGCCGCCGCCTTATCGCCGCCTTATCTCCGCGTCTGCAGGAAGAGCGGCCTCTGCCCATCATCCGGCCCCCCGGGTGGGCACCGGCAGCTCCAGGGGCCCGGGGGGAGGGGACAGAGCCGGGATGGGGTGTGGGGGGACACGGTGACCCCCCCCCCCCATGGGGACGTGATGCTGCGGGGAAGGGTCCCAAAGGCACCCGCGTGGGGACGACGCCTGAGCTGCGCGCAGGGTGCGGCACCGACTGCGACTGGGCTCCTTCCCAGTTCGGACTGGGAACGCGGTCAGGGGGTGCCCGGCCCCCGCCCGCTCCCGCCGCCCGCCTTTTCCCCCGGTTTTTTCTGTCTTTTTTTTTGAAATCACGTGATAAATGCCAAACGGCGGCCGCCCTTACTCATCCCGGCACCCTCCCGGCACCGCTTCCCCCCGGGGGCGGCTGCCGCTGACTCAGGACCTGCCGGGCTCCCCCCGCGGCCGCCGGGACCCTCCCCGGACCCCCCAAAACCACCGTCCCCCCTCTCCGGCAGCGGAGGAGCTCCAGGAGGTGTCACCTGGTGCGGCAGCGTCCCCGCGATGCCAGCGTGAGTCCGGGGGTCCCAGCACCCCAAAGCCGCTGCCCGGGGGCTGCCGCTGCTCCTTGGCGCGGTGCTGGGGGGGTCCCGGGGTGCTCGCGGTGGGCACGGGGCTCGGTGCCCTGCTGGGCATTTTGTCGCCTGCTGCCAGCAGAGTGAGGGCACAGCACCCCCTCCGTCACCCGTGGGGACCACCCGGCCCCGTGGGGAGACTCTGAGCCCACCCCACTGCGAGTGGGAGCGGCTGCCCCCGTGCCTCAGTTTCCCTTTCCCACCCCGCCGCTGCTCCACTGCCCACTGCGGAGGGAAGTGGGGGTGTCTGGGGAGGGGGGGGATGTGTGGCCCCATTTCCTGTGACCCCCTCCGGCCGGAGGGAGCTGCCAACCGCAGCGCTGAGCCGTGGCTTTGGTGACAGCGCTGTCCCACGGGGTGTCCTCCCCACCCTGGGGTGCCCGACCACCTCAATGCCACCCCCACCCTGTCCCCGAGGCCACCCTGCAGCCCCCCTCAGCTGCCCTGCCCCAAGGGTGCTGCGGGGGGTGCGGCCCCGCTGTCCCCACGGTGCGGGGCAGGGGACAGGGAGGGTTTTGGGGGCTCTCGGTGGGGTCACGAGTCCGGCTGGAGCCACCAAGTCCCCTGCCCACGCAGGGGGCCAGCTGCGGTGACAAGGGACAAGCCAGTCCTGCCTCAGCCGGGAGAGGGGTGGGCTTCGGGGGCTTCTTGTGGTGGCAGGGGCTGGGGTCTGTCACCTCCAGCCTGTCCCGAGGGCGGCGGGAGCATCCCTGGGGGAATTGTCCCCACTGAACTCCGGGGATGGCACAGCGTCAGCGCGGGGCACTGTCCCCAGAGCCACCCACGGGTGTGCAGCACCCTCCCACCCCGGCCTGTGCCCCCCACACACGGTGGGACACACCTGGCTCCTTGTCCCCCGTGTCCCCATTGTCCCCCGTGTCCCCCCTGTCCCCTGTGTCCCCGTTGTCCCCCGTGTCCCCACACCAGTGGGTCACACCTCACCGTGTCCTAGGCGACAACTTCATTTGATTGTTTTTCCCATCAAAACCCCCTCTTATTTTGGGCACCTTTAAGGTTTCTTTTTCCAGCTTTCAGTTGGGTTGGTTTTTTTCAATTTTTTTTTCCCCTTTTCTCGGTGTTTTTATCATTTAGGGGGAAAACGAAACAATTCTCATTGCTCGGGTCCCGCTTTCCCCTCCAGGGGGAAGGGCCACGGGGACCGAGGATGCTCCTGGCCCTGTGCTGGCAGTTTGGAGCCAGCTCCATGCAGGGATGGGACCGCCCTGGTCCCCCCGGCTGCAGGCGTCGCACGGGGGATTCTCTGATGTCCCGTAAGGTCGTGCTGGAATCTCATTCCCGGGTGTTCCTTTGTCCTTCCAAAGGGGATCACAAGTGGATCCCAACAAAACAGGGAATCCTCATGGACCCAGGAGTGCTCCGGGGGACCCCCGGCTCGGCTCAGGGGACGCGGTGGCAGCCCGTGCCCGCGTCCCCTCCGTCGGGGTTTATAGGAAACGGCTCTGCGAGGAAGCGCCCGGCTCTCCTGCCCGGGTGAGCGTTTCTTTCCAGCCGTGGGCGCCCCGAAAGGCCCCTCCGTGCCCGGGATCCGGTGTGAGTCAAAGCCGGAGCCCTGGGGTTTAACCACAAGCCCCAGAGCTGCCGTGTCACGGGGGAGCCGTGCCAGAGGCGTTTATAAGAAATGGAGGGGCTGCCTTGAGGGGGGAGGGACCCCAGCTGGCACCGGAGCTGTGCCCACCCCTTGGGGGCAACTCGCTGGGCTCCGTGGCTCGGATCTCAACCTGTGTTTTCTGCAAAGGGCCCGGCGCTGCTGCGCTTCGGTCTCTCAGCTCAGCCCCTTCCAGGGGTGCCTGGATCACCCCAAAGTGCCCAAATCACCCAAGGGTGCCCATATCAGACTGAGGTGACCCCAGGTACCTGCATCCATCACCCTCGGGTGGTTGTGTCCAGGCTGGGTGCCCAGTGTCAGCATCGCCCTGGTGCCCACATCACCCCGGGACCCTCAGGTCGCCCTGGGTGCCTTCTTCGAACTGGAGGTCCCGGTGCCGGCATCACCCCTGGGTGTCTGTGTCTGAGCTGGGTGCCCGGTGCCAGCGTCACCCTGGTGCCCTCATCACCCCAGGGTCCCCTCGTCACCCCTGGGCACCTGCATCCAGCAGGGTACCCGGTCCCTGCGTCATCCCTGCATCCAGCTGGGTGTCCGCTCCCTGCATCACCCCTGCGCCCAGCTGTGTCCCAGGTGCCAGCATCACCCCTGGGTACCTGCATCCAGCTGTGTCCCAGATGCCAGCATCACCTCTGGGTACCTGCATCCAGCTGTGTCCCAGGTGCCAGCATCACCTCTGGGTACCTGCATCCAGCTGTGTCCCAGGTGCCAGCATCACCCCCGGGTACCTGCATCCAGCTGTGTCCCAGGTGCCAGCATCACCTCTGGGTGCCTGCATCCAGCTGTGTCCCAGGTGCCAGCATCACCCCCGGGTACCTGCATCCAGCTGTGTCCCAGGTGCCAGCATCACCTCTGGGTACCTGCATCAAGCTGTGTCCCAGGTGCCAGCGTCCCTCCAGGGTGCCCACGTCACTCGCAGGTGCCTGAATCCAGTCCCTGCCCCACCCTGGGGTACCCACACCCCGAGCGGGGCTGTTCCTTGCATCCCCCCGTTCTCCTGCCCCGCCTGTCCCTGCCCTGCCAGGCCTGTCCCCGCTGGCCGCTGTCGCTGTCCCACACGAGTGTCAGCAGCTCCTGACCTCTCGCAGATGCTCTTCCTGGACGGACACAAGGTTCCCCCACAGCCTGGGGAGGGGGGACAGCGGTGGTGGCACCCGCGGTGCCCGGGGACCTCCTGCCCTTCACACCCAGGACACCCCGGGGTGGGGCAGGATGCGCCGTGTCCCCTCCCGGCCCAGTGTCCCTCATCCCTGTGATGGGATCGGCTCTTTGCATCCATCTGCCGCAACCCCCTCCCCATCCCCAGCCATCGGAGGGGGGGAGGCCGCGGCCTCAAATGACAGCGGCGGGCGGCGGGGGGGACACGCACAAACACAGCCCCGGCTGCCATGTGCCCAGCGCCATCACGGCTGCTGCGGAGAGACAAGTGCCACCAGGCCCCTCGGGGACCCGCGGGCCGCCCCGGACCCGCCGCCTCGCTGCGGGGAGGTGACGGAGCCAACGCGCCGTGACACGGGGCTCGCGGACCCCCCCCCGCCACGGCCAGCGCCTCGCCAGCGCCCGCCGGGGGGGACTTCTCGGCTGTCACAAGCCATCTGCGTCCGGGGCAGCGTCAGCCGGAGCCGTAAGTGGGGTTAAACTCGGGGTCACCCGGATCGAGCATCCCAAGGGGGGGGCTGGTGGAAAGGAACACCCCCCGCCCCAAATCCCTCCGTGTCCTGGCACCCCCTGCCCCCGGTTGTCAGCAGGGCGGGACGCAGGGGGCGATGCTCTGGGCAGGCGGCGGAGGGAGGGACAGTGAATGTGTCCCCGGGTCCCTGCGTGGCTCTCGGGGACAGCAGCGGTGGTGGCCAGGCACGGCGGTGGCCCCGTGGCTGACGCGTCCCCCCAGGGAGCTGCTCCTCGGCTCTCGCTGCGGGTCACCGCGGCCACGGGGACGCGTGCGGCCGCCACGGACACGACCCGCGGCTGGCCCCGCTCTGGCCGCTGGCCCAAAATCCAGCACCCGCCGGGCACCCGGGGGGCCACGGACAGCGGCAGCCTGAACTCCCGGTGACCCGCCGGGACCGTGGCTGCGGCCACCGCGGGGCCACCCCGGCACCGGGCCACCCTCACGGGGTCACAGCCCGGCGAGCCCGCACGGGAAAACTGGGGGTGTCCTAAAGCCCTCCGGGGCTGCCACAGAGGCGTTTTGGGGACAATCTGGCCCTGCCTGGTGGCAGGAGCTGGGTGCCAGGCAGGTGGGATTTGGGGCTGGGGTCCCACGGCCCTGGCAGGGGCTCATGGTGTGGGTGGCGTATCCCATTCCCATCATCTCCATCGCCCCCCTCCCTCCTTTTCGTCCCCCCCCGCCACCTCTCCGACTCTCGCGCTGCCGCCGGACCCACGGGCGGCTCCTTTTAACCCGCGGCTGAAATGAAACCGGCTCCGGCTCCTTCCCCGTGACCTATTTTTAACATTCGATTGGAATTTTTTTTTTTTTTCCTTTCCTCCTTTCCTCCCTCTTCCCGCGCTCCGGCCCCGGGTGCGACCGCGGTGTCAGCCCCGCGTCACATCAATTAACGCGCGCGGGGCGTCATTTGTCACTTTGCATTTCCCCAAGGCCCCCTCGCCGTCGCCGCGGCGGTGGCGGGGGGCACACGCCGGGCTGGGGGTGACCCCCCCCGGGGTGGCGGGGACGAGGATGTTCCTCCTGCCCCGTGGTTTTTGGGGGGACGGGACCCGGCGGCCGCCGCTGCTGCCGCCCACTTTGGTGGGGTCCCGGTGCTGGGTACGGGGGTCGCTGGCGGGGGCCGGGACACCCGAGTCCGGCCCCCCCCGTCCCCGAGCAGCCGGTGCCGACACCTCCACTTCCGTCGGCAGGGCCCCCACGGGTATTTTTAACTCCCGGCTCTGCCGCTTGGCATGCGCTGAGTGTCCGTGCCCGCCGCTGTCCTGCCTCCAGCTGCCTCCCCCGGCCCGCGCCGCCCCCCGGGGCAGGACCGGAGCCTCCTGAGCCGCATCGGATGCTCCGGGAGTGCATGGGACAGGATTGGGAGTGATGGGGCAGGACTGGGAGTGATGGGGCAGGATTGGACCCTATTGGGGATGATCAGCGCCCACAGAGCAGGGTGGGACCCCACAGAGCGGGATGGGGCCGTGCAGGACAGGATGGGATCTTATGTGGCAGGATGGGATCCTGTGGGGGATATCAGCCCCCAAAGAGCGGGATGAGACCCTTCAGAGTGAGATGGGACCCCGCTCCCCAAGGAGTCGGGGTGAGACTCATCCTGGCAGGACAGGACCCTACAGCACGGGAGGGGAACCTGTGGAGCAGGACTGGACCCTATAGGGCCGGATTGTTTCCTACAGGGCAGGATTGGGGGCTGGAAAGCAGGAATAGACTCCATGGGGCAGGATCAGAGGCTGTGAGGGAAGATGGAACCCTGCAGGGGTGGCCCCTATGGATCCCGCAGGGCGGGACCTTCCAGACCTGGATGGGAGGCTGTGGGACAGGACGGGATCTGACAGGCGGCATCGTCCCCTGTGGGGCAGGACTGACCCCAGTGGGGCAGGACCGGTACCTGTGGGGCAGCATCCACATCTCCATCCCTTCCTCCGGGCAGGACCCTCCTCATCCCCACCCCAGAGGGGTCCGGCCCCGCCATGTCCGCACGTCACCCATGTCCCCGAGCCCGCGGGACCCCTCCCCTGGCCTGATCCCCGACCGGCGATGGGGGGGGGGACTCTGGGGAGGGCGCTGGCAGCGGGGCGAGCGATCCCGCACACGCGCGTGCCCGCGGGGCCCGCGTGTTGTCAGAAGCTGTAGCCCGTGTCTCGCCCGCCGTCCCCCCGCCCGGGCAGCGCACATCACTCCCCGGCCTTCGCCTCCCGCTGACGAAGAGGAAGGGCCGGGGGCGCCAGCCCGGAGCCCCCCGCGCCCCCGTCACGCTAAGCCGGCCGGACAGGGGCTGCAGCCCCCCGGCGCTCCCCAGGGAGCCGCGGCTCTTCGCCGAGGATCCGGCTCCGGCTGAAGCAAATCGCCTCGTACAGGAGCGGGGCGAGGGGCCGGGGACGGCGGCGGGGGGTGAAACGGACTCCCCCCGGCCCGGCGGGTGCGCGCGGGGGGGGGGGCCCCATGCGCGCACACGGGAACGGGCACAGCTGCGTCCTCGCACACCCACGGTGGTGCCTGGCACACCCGGACACCCCCCCGGCCCCCTCGCACACGCGGGGACCCCCTCGCACCCCCTGCGAGCCTCTCACACCCACGGCCCCTTGCACACCCGAGCCCCCTCGGCTCCCCCCAGCCCCTCACACACCTTTGCACACCCACGGACACCCCCCCCAGCAAACTCTTGCACACCCACGCAGCCGCTGATCCCCCACGCTCGGGGGGTACCCCGGACACGGTGACACCTGAACGCGGTGTCACCGAGCCAGGGACACGGTGGGAAGCTGCCCGCGCACGCTGCCGCCTCCCACGCAGGCTGCCATGGCCAGGGCGAGGAAGAGGAGGAGGGACCGGAGCCGAACCGCGGATCAGTCTCCGGGGGAGAGGGGACAGGATCGGTCCTGCAGGAGGGACCGGTGACCCGCCACCGCTGAGTCCCGGCAGCGGGAACACCCCAGGGAGAGGTTTTTGGGGGGATCTCCTGGCGGGACCCCCCGGTTCCACCCAACGCCAGCGCTCCCCGGGGGCGCGGTGACAGCGGCGTTGGTTCAGGGGCACAGGGGGCACGGGGGGCACGGGGGGCACGGGGGGCACGGGGGACGGCGGTGCCGGCGGCGCGGGGCTCAGCACCAGGAGGGTTTTGGATGGCAGCGGCTGGAACGATGTTAATGACTTTTCTTCCTGTCGCTCTCCTTTTACACCGAGGGCAGCTCCGTAACCAGAGCCGCTTCCTTCCCCGAGATTAAGGAGCCGTCTGCTCGCCCTCCCCGGGCCGCTGACCCCCCCACCCCCACCCCTCCGCGGAGCTGCCACCGAATTGTCACCCCCGGCTGGCCCAGGCCTGGCCCTGGTGGCGCTGGGGAAGGGACGCCCACTCCTGTCACCCTTGGGTGCCCCCTTTCCCTCGGGTGCTGAGCACCCTCCCAGCGCTGCTCAGGAGCTGGGCAAGCGGGTTCGAGGGTCCTCAACGGGAAACGGGCTCGCCACGACCCCCCCGCTCCCCTCCTTCCCTCCGCCCCCCCGTGGGGCTCCCCCAAAGCGGGGCTGCCCGGGGTGGAGCGCGGCGCCCGCCCGCCAGCGCGGGGTGGTTTGGGGCAGGAAGGAGGAGCGTGACAGCTCCGGGGTGCAGGGTGAGGAGCCGCGGCGTGGGGGGACCCTCCACGGGGGGAGCTGAGCCCCCCCAAACCCACCGCTGCCTGTTGCCCACTCGTCACCCGTGACTCGATTTCCCCTGCCCGCTGTGACTCAGAGGACGCTGTCGGTGGCGGGGGACCCGGCCAGGTTTTGCGGGGGGGACAAAGCGCTTGGGCTGGCCTGGCTGTGGGACAGGAGGGGGCTTTGCAAGGTGGGAGCCCGGGGGAGGGGGCTCTGGGAGGGCTCCCAGCATCGCTCTGCTCCGGGGTGCGGCGCGGGGGGAAGCGGGGATGTGGCTCCGTCCCTCGCAGCCGGCGCTGGCTGCAGGTGGGCGGCAGATGCGGCCCCGGGCCGGGGGTCCCCCGGGTGGGTGGCAGGTGGCCGGCCCGGCCCGGGAGCCCTGCGGTTTGCAATTCATGCCTCCATGAACCGCTCGTCATCGCGCTGCCTTCGAGCAGCAGCGAGATGCAAATTCCTCTGGGGTGGAGGCAGTATTTTTGGTTTTCCCTGAGACCAAATTTAGCCCCCGCGGGTGCCCGGTGCCCTCGTGTTCATTTTAATAATGAAAACAGGAACAATGCCATTGACTAAGAAAATTACCCCCAAGTTTCCCCTCGGTGCCCAGAAGCCAAATTCCTGCCGCGTCCTTCCACGGCAGCGGCGGAACCTGCGTGGGGGCTGGGCTGGGGCGAGGTGTGGGGACCGCGGGGTTTGGGGACACTCTGGGGACACTTTGGCGACTTCAGAATTGCACCCCCGGCTGGTTGCAACCCCCTGCCCCGTCCCTCTGCGGGCTTTTGGTTCTGGGATCAGCGGGATGATGCCCGGGAGCAGGGAGATGCAGGATGGTGACATTTCCCGGAGGTGTCAGGGGACAGGGGATCTCCGGGATAATCCCCCCACCAAGGGTCCAGCCCCCATCCCGTGCCGGCGCTGGGGACCCCAGGGGTGAGGAGGAGAAACCGAGGAACGGGGCGATGCCGGGCTTGGCTCAGGGATGTTTGGGATCCCGGGAATCCTGCCGGGCATGGACGCGGGCTTGGCACCGCCACTTTGGAAGGGATGTGGCCCGTGGTGACAAGAGTGTCCCCAGCCCCGGGGCGTATCCTGCAGCGCAGCCACTTCCTCCTGGCCCCTCTGTGCGGGCGTTGGGCGAGTGCCGGAAGCGACACGGGTGGCCAGGAGGGACCGGGCACGGTGGTCACACGGTGCTGCCCTCGGCCACCACCGGCCCCCCTACCCTGGGGACGCTCGGATGTGCGACGTGCGCATTGCATCAGCCACCCGCGGAGGGGAAACTGAGGCACGGGGCTGGGAAAGGAGAGAATTTAACCCCGAGGAGGTCCCGGTGCTGCTGCCCTCCAGGAAGGGCCCTGCGGGTGAGGGTGCCCGGCTGTGGGGAGGGTTGGACCCCAAATCCTGGTGGTCCCTGGTCGTGGAGGGCCGAGCTCAGGCCGCTTGGACTGTCCCATCCCAAGGGATGCTGTGTCCCAGAGGTGACCGGGGTGTCCCAGAGCATCCCTGTCACCCGCCAATGGGACAGTTGGAGGCTGTTCAAGGTGACGGTCAGGACACGGCTCCTGTCCCTCCTGTCCCTCCTGTCCCTCCTGGCCCTGCGCGAGTCCTCCCTGCACGGGGACACTTGTGACAACCATCTCCCCAGGAGTCCTGCCGCGTCTCGCGGTGTCCCTGGTGTCACTTTACCGAGACAGGGGGAGACTCAAGGGCGTGACATCCTGAGGACAGGGCCGCGCTCCTCGTCCCGGCCCCTCCAGACCCCGCTGCTGGCCCCATCCGGGACCGGCACCCCCAGGGCGAGGGGGACGCGGGGTAGTGGCGGTGGCAGGTCCCCAGCTGTGGGCACGGTGGGGACGCTGGCGAGCCCGACACGCTCTGGGTGGCCACGCCGGCTGATCTCGCAGCGGGGGGGTGTCCCTGTGAATTTATCCTCGGCGGCGATGGTAAAACGGGAATGAATTAGCACGCGGTGACGTCAGGAGCACTTGTGCCGCAGCGCTCGCTCCCCCCCCCCGTTAATGAGTCGCTCCCCCCCATCCTTAACCCCCCTCTGGCCTTTCTTTTCCCTCCTAGGAAAAAAAATCTGGAAATTTCCTTG
Source organism: Lycocorax pyrrhopterus obiensis (assembly GCA_014706295.1). Lineage (NCBI taxonomy): Eukaryota > Metazoa > Chordata > Aves > Passeriformes > Paradisaeidae > Lycocorax > Lycocorax pyrrhopterus. The sequence continues at coordinate 537,217 of JACSVZ010000027.1, forward strand.
TTTTCCTTCTTTTTCTCACTTGGGATCTCGGCGGGGGGGGTCCCTGCTCGGTGGGTTGGGAGGGGGTGGCAGTGCCCTGGCAGTCTGGGGGTGTCCCCCGAGGGTGGGCACAGCTGTGTGGGGGAATGCCGTCCCCACTGCGAACCTCAGGGAGCCGGAAAAGTGTGGGGAGGAGGGTGGTGGGGGTCAGCAGGGGGGGCTTTGCATAGAGACGGAAGGCCGGGACCCCCCTGAGCAACGGCACCGGTGAAAAGCTGGCCCGAATGGCCGCTAAGCTGTGTCTGCTGGGCCAATACACAACCCCCGGGAGACCCCCGAGCCCCCCGCGCCTGCCCCGGCCTGACTCCCCGTGGGGACCCGGGGGTCCCATCCTCTCGTCCATCCACCCCCCGCGCATCCTTAACTCCCCATTTCCTCCTGGCCCACAGCTGGGCCGCTCCGTGGGGGAAGCAGGGCTGTCGCCATTCCTCATCCTCATCCTTGTCCTTATCACTGACCCATCCCCATCCCGGGCCGCATCCTCATCCCTGTCCCCATCTCCAGTCCTGTCCCCATTCCCATTCCTGTCACCATCTCCACTCCTGTCCCCATCCCCATCCCCATTCCTGTCCCTTGTCCCCATCCCCATCCCAGTCCTGTCCCCAGCCGCTCCCACTGACCCCCGAGGATCCCCACCCGTGACCCCAGATCCCAGAGGACTCCGGTGTGGGTTTGGTACAGACCCACCCGTTCCCCTTTCCCTCCTTCCCCACCCCACCCCAGAGGGGTCCCGCGGGTGTCGGGAAGGAGCGGGGACAGTGGCGGTGTCACTCGTCCTTCCGTGCGGGGCGGGCGCGGGGGTGCCACCGAGCCACCCCCACCCTCCCGCGGCGCTGCCCCACTGGGAATGGAAAGTATTGACGGGAGCCGAGCTGGCCATCGGCCAAGGGAAGCGGCCACTCCAGAGCCAAATGCCTCGGTGATGGCTCCAGGGGACACCGGGACTTCCCCGGGCACAGCGGGGTCAAGGGCAGGTGCCGGGAAGGCCTGGCCTCGGGGTGGGCATGGGAATGGGCACGGGGGGTGGGCGCGGCTCGGCTGAGCTTCCCGGGGGTCTCAGACCACCCCAAAAGCAGCAGAAGGGGAGGGGGGACCTGAAGGGGCCGAGCCCTCAGCGCCGGTCCCCAGGCGTGTCACCCCTCTGGTGACCGCAGTGACACCAGAGTAGGGGAGGCCCCGAATTATCCCATCCCTGTGTCCCCCTAGAACCCCAAAACACGGGCAGGAGCTTGGCCCCCCCCCCCCTTAGCACTCCATCCTCTGTCCCCACAGCGTCCCTGTCCCCTCCCGTGTCCCCACCCCTGCCAGCGTCCCACAGCCCCACGGCTCCTCCCGCGTCCCCCACCCCCTCCCCGCGTGTCCCCCGTCCCGTGCCGCTCTCCCCGCGTGTCGCGGTCCCTGCGTGGCCCCCTCCCCGCCCCCGGCCCGCCCCGGTTGGGGGCCGCCCCCGCGGGGGTGTGGAGAGGGGGGCGGAGGGCGGAGCTCCCGGTGCGGAGCCGCTTCTTTGGATAAGAGGCGCGGGGCCGCGGCGATGGGCAGGTGGAGCGTCTGAGGGCACCGGCGGTAGCGGGGCACGGCACTTTTTTGGGGTTTTCCGGGTGTTTTAGGGTATTTTTTACGGGGTTTGTTGTTTTGCCCCTTTCCCTCTTGTCTGTCCCCGGTGCTGCCGCCGCTCGGGGCCCCTCCCGGGACTACCGGGCATGGAGGGGGCGGCGGGAGCCCGGCCAGGCGGGCAGCGCTGACCGGCGCCGCGTCCCGGGGCCGCCGCCGGCGGGGACCCCCATGAGCGGCTGAGCGGGGCCGGTGCCCCCCGCCCGTCCATGGGCGCGCTGGAGCCGGGCACCGGAGCCCCCCGGCCCGCCGCCCCCATGCTCAGCGCCGCCGCCAGCTTCGCCAAGGAGCCGCCGGGCCCCCGGGACGCCTCCGCCGCTTTCTTCGCTGATGGGGGGGGACCGGAACCGGGAGCCCCCCCGCTCCCTTACGGCGCTCCCGGCGGCTTCGGCGGCCGGTTCCTGGGGCCGTGCCCGCCGTACCGGGCGCCGCCGCCTCCCGCCGCGCCGGTGGAAGGGTACGCGGGCGCCGAGGGCGGTTTCGGCGGCGGGGGGGGCCCGCTGTGCCCCCCGCTCTGTGCCCTGCCCGGGTACCGGGCGGCCGGGAAGGTGCAGGTGATGCTCAACAATTACCCGCTCTGGGCCAAGTTCCACAAGCACCAGACCGAGATGATCATCACCAAGCAGGGCAGGTGAGCCGGGAGGACAGAGGGGGGCTCTGGGAGAGGACCGGAGCGCCGGGGGGAAGCGGGGCTGGGGGGCAGCGAGGCTCCGGGAGGGACCGGAGGGGGTTGAGGTGGACCGGAGCGCACCGGGACGGACCGGGACAGGGGACCAGAAGGGTTCCGGTGGGGACCGGGGTGTGCGGGGACAGGGGAGTGTCGGAGGGCTCGTGAGGCACCGGAGGGGACCAGGTGGGGGCACCGAGGGGAACTTGAGAGCACCGGGGGAACGGGGCCGGGGGCACGGCGACAGAGACCGGCGGTGACGCCCGGACCCGCACAGGCACCGGGGATGGCCGGGGGTCCGGTGTGGGCAGGCAGGGGGGGTTCGGGGGTGGGGACACCGACAGTGAGGGGGGTGGGACAGGTCGGGGACACTGGCACAGTGAGGTGCTGAGGGGTCCTGCCTCGTCTCCCCAAAGGGCTGGAAGTGTGGGAGGTGCAAGCAGGGACCCCCATCCCTGTGGGTTTGGAGAAAAGTCTGGGAGGAGGAAGCCAAGCACCGCAGACATCCCCGGGTGTTGTTTCCTGGGGGAGTTGAGGCTTGTGGGAAGGAGAAAAGGCTCTGGGGGAGTCCCCACCTGTGTCAGGGAGGGACAGGGGGGTCAGGAAGGTGGCAGAGGTGGTGTGACTGCCGGGGGCCCGCAGACAGCTTTGATCCGGCCCCAACCCACGGGCCGGATCCGGAGCTCGGCCCTGCAACAAGTAGCGAGGAGCTGCTGTCACCCCCGAGCGCCGTGGGTGGGTGGGTGACACCCTCTCCGCTCACTGTCCCCTCTCCGGGGTGGAAACCCCCCCGCTGCTCCGTGGGGCAGGCAGAGCCCGGCTGTCCCACGTGTGACCAGGGAAAGGGGGAGCATTTTGGCCACGTCCTGGCTGCCAAAAACGCCCTTGGTGACGCCACAGCCGGGCACTCGCTGTCCCCTCCGTGCTGCCTCCTGCCTGGGCTGTGCACGGGCTGCGGTTTCCCGGGGCTGGGAGAGGATTGGGGGATTTTTTTGGGGGGCAGGGGTTAGAATTCGCCCCGCTTCTGCTCACACCCCAATTTGGGGGGTTTGGGTGCCACACAGGCCCTGTGGGGCCATGGAGTGGCCACGACTTGGAGCAAGGAGAGCCCAAAACGCTGAGCCCGTCCTTGGGCCCCACGCTGGGGTGATGAGGGTGAGGGGAACCAGACCCCGGGCTGCACTTTGGGGGTCTCTATGGGACCCTGAGCTGCACTTTGGGGGTCTCAATGGGATCACGCTGGGAATGGGATCACAGCAGGGCCAGACACAGAGCCCAGCCACCACCAGACCATCCCGAGGGGTTCCCAAAAACCCCGTGCCGAGGGGAAACAGGGCATCACCTCCCTCTCTGTGTGCCCAGCAGCTGGCACAGACCCCCCCCAGCCCCTCCTGCCGCGCTGCCCCCCCTGCCCAGCCCCATCCCTGCGCCCAGGGGGTCCCTTTCTGCCCAGCGCCGGGGCTGCCTCGCTCGGCCGAGAGACAGATGGTGTCACTTCGATGCTGAGCCCGACCTGCTTAATGTGTTGGAAGTCTAAACACGTTAGGGCCGCTTGGTTTGCCACGGCCGTGCCCGGCCCCGCTCCCCCCGCTGCGCCCGGGGATGCTCCGAGCGAACCAGTGCCGGCGCGGACGGGGTGACGCGTCCCCGGTGCCCGCCGCGGGAGTGGCGGGGGCGGCGGGCACCCCAAGTTGTTGTTTGTTGCCCGCCACCCTTCAGGCCTTGCCGGGAATGTGTTGAAATTCGGCTTTTTTTTTCTTCCTTTTCTCCTCTCTTTCCCAGCTCATGCTGGGGCAGTGCCCTCCCTGCTGTGTCAGGAGCTGCTGCTGAGGGGCTGGAAATTGGGGTGGCCCACACAGATCCCGTCCCCTCTGCCCCGCTGCGCCTCTGCCTTCAGCTCCCAGCCTGAAACCGGGCGATTTTGGGGATTTTTTTCCCGCCTCCATCCCCCAGGATGGCTCTGCAGAGCGGCCGGGGGGCTGAGGGGGGGTTTGCTCTGTGCAGGGGGGGCTCAGGGCAAGCCCAGCCTGTGGAGAGCGTCAAACTCAGAGCCACAGAACATCCGTTTCCCCCGACCCTGAGCTGCTTTTGCAGCGCTCGGCGTGCAGGGCCGGGCTGCAGAGCGGCTGAGACACAGGAAAAACCCCAGCCCGGAGCTCGAGGGGGGACGTGAGCCCCAAACGGGGACCCGATGGGGCCCTGAGCCCCGAAGCAGGGACCTGCCAGGCTGGGGGGCTCCGGGGCAGGGCAGGGGACACGTTCCCATCCCGCTGTTGGCTCAGCAGCCCCATCCCGCTGCTCCCTCAGCATCGATGGGGTGCAGCCCCCCCCCCCGGGGGACCCCTGGGGAGGAGTTGAGGTTGTGGAAGTGAGGGGGACACGGTGGCACTGGGATGAACCTGGCCAGGCACTGGGATTTACCCTGCTGGCACCTTTCCTGCTGTCCCGTGCCAGCCCGCCGTGTCCTGAGCCACCCCACACCATCCCGCCCCAAGCAGCCCGGTGCAGACGATTTCCTGCTGGCTCCCCACGCGGGTCCCCGTCCCCGCTCCGTCCCCCGCGGCTCTCGGGGTTCGGCGGGGCAGGATTGCTGCGGAAACCCCCAAGGACTCGCCGGCACCCCAGCGGCGACGGGCTCGGGGAATTCCTGCCGTGGGGTTCTGCGGCGGAGTCAGGGCTGGCTCTGCATTTTGGGGGTGCTCAGGGGCTGGCCCTGCCTTTTGGGGTCACGCAGGGGCTGGGCCTGTGTTTTGGGGTCACACAAGGGGCTGTCCCCGTCATTTGGAGACACATAAGGGCTGTCCTTGCACTCGGAGGTGACCCAGCGCTGCCTTTGCGAGGTGCAGGGGCTCTCTCCGAGTTTGGGGACACAAGGGATGGCTTTGTCTTTGGAGAGGACGCTGGGGTGGCTTTGGGGACACAAAAGTTGCATTTGCACCCGGCAAACGCGACGGTGGCTTTGATTTGAGGGGTGGCCGTGCAGGAGGGGGGACACCAGAGCTGGCAGCGCCTTTTGGGGGGACTCGGGGGTGGCTCTCGCGGGCTGACAGTGGCTGTCCCCGCGCAGGCCGGGCTGGGGACACGCAGTGCCCGGCTGGCAGCTCGGTGGGGTCGGTGCAGCCGTGTTGTGACTTGTCACCGTGTCCTGCTGTGCCGTGACATTTAGCCGTGCCCTGTCACCCACGGCGGGCAGTGCGGCTGTGCTGGGCAGGTGTGCCGTGTCACCGTGGCGTGCATCGCCGTGCCACCGTGCCGTGTCACCGTGCCGTGTCCAGCAGCCGTGCCATGTCACCGTGCCATGCATTGGTGTGTCACCGTGCCGTGTCACCGTGCTGTGCATTGCTGTGCCACCACGCCATGTCACCGTGCCACCACGCCATGTCACCGTGCCATGTCCAGCAGCCGTGCCGTGCTTTGCTGTGCCACCGTGCCATGCACTGGTGTGTCACCATGCCATGTCACCGTGCCACCATGCCATGTCACCGTGCCATGCATTGCTGTGTCACCATGCCATGTCACTATGCCATGTCCAGCAGCCATGCCATGTCACCGTGCCATGCACTGGTGTGTCACCGTGCCATGCATTGCTGTGTCACCATGCCATGTCACCGTGCCATGCACTGGTGTGTCACCATGCCATGTTGCTGTGCCACCATGCCATGTCACCGTGCCATGCACTGGTGTGTCACCGTGCCATGCATTGCTGTGCCACCATGCCATGTCACCGTGCCGTGCACTGGTGTGTCACCGTGCCATGTTGCTGTGTCACCATGCCGTGTCACCGTGCCATGCACTGGTGTGTCACCGTGCCATGTTGCTGTGCCACCATGCCGTGTCACTGTGCTGTGCATTGCCGTGCCACCACCGTGCCATGTCACCGTGCCACCGTGCCATGTCACCGTGCCCTACACCTGTGCCACGCCGCCGTGCAGCGGGGGCTGCGACCTGTCCCACGCGGCCTCGGTGGCTCCTGCGGTCCCCGCGCTGCCGCCGGGGGAGGAGGAGGCTCAGGAAGCCGCAGCCCCCCCGTTCTCTCCCGAGGGGGGGAGGCTCCACTGCCCGGGGGGGTTTGAGCTCCTGGACCTCTTTTCCTTCCACCTCAGCCCGTCCTGGACACCCTCCCTGCTCCCTGTGTCCCCACAGTGTCCCTCGTGTCACCAGGCGTTCTCTCGGTGTCCCCAGCTCCCCGTGGCCCTCCCGACGCCCCGAACCGAGGGGTTCACGCGGGGACAAACCCCGAGAGCCCCGAAACAAAACCCTCAAAGGGCGAAACCAGCGGTGCCCACCCGACTCGGTGAGGGGAGCCCGCCGGGGGCACCTCCCAAACCGCAGTGACTAAACCCCGAGTCCTGCCCGAGTCGGAGCTCGGGCGCCGGGGGGGTTTAAAAATAAAGGCGAGGCGAGCGCGGTTTCGGGTCTTTGCCCCCACCCTGCCGTGCCCGGCCGGGCCCGTGCGGTTTCCCCGCAGCAGCAGCAGCAGCAGCAGCGTGTGAGCGCCGAGCCTCGCCGGCTGCTCCGCTGGCAGCGTCGGGGAACTCGCCGTGGGAGCAAAGGGCAAAAAAAAAAAAAAAACCCAAACCAGCAAAAAAAAAAAAAAAAAAGAAAAAAGAAAAAAAGCTGTTTTCTTCCTCTCTGCTCCTTGCAGCAGCTCGGGCTGGTGCAGCAGCCGCTCTGGGAGCTCGCCCCGCGGGCAGCCGGCACCCCCGGCTCAGGGCTCCGGCGGCACCGAGGTGGTTTTTAATGCGGTCGCAATTTTTACCGGCGGCTGGAACCCCCCTTTCCTCGAGTCGAGCTCGCTCCAGGGGAGACGCGGGCCCGCGGGGACGGCCCCTTTTGGGGGCACGAAGGGGAAAACGGGGTCTGCGAGGGCTCGGGGGGACGCCGGGGGCACCCGGGATGCTCAGGGCCAGCGTCCGCCCCGAGCACGGGGAGCACGTGCGGCTCCTCGCCACGGCTGCTGCTTTCTGTGCTTCTTTCTCTTTTTAGTTCTCTTTTTATCTTTATCTTTTTCTTTATCTTTTTCTTTATCTTTTTCTTTATCTTTTTCTTTATCTTTTTCTTTATCTTCTTTTTATTCTTCTTTTTACTGCTTTTGTCTTCTTAGTCTTCTTTTTAGTCTTCCTTATCTTCTGCTTCTTCCTCTTCTCCTGATTCTTCTTCACTTTTTCCTCTCCTTTTTTCCTTCTTCTTTTTCTTTTTTCTCTTTTCTGTTTTTCTTCTTCATTCTTTTTTCTCTTATTTTTTCTTCTTCGTTCTCCTTTTTCTCTTCTTTTTCCCCCTTTTTTCTTTTTTCCTCTTCTTTTTCCCTTCTTTTATTTTTTTCTCTCCTTTTTGCTTCTTCCTTCTCTTTTTTATCTTCCTTTTTCTTCTTTTTTCTCTTTTCTTCTTCTTTCCCTTTTTTCTCTTCTTTTCCCCTTCTTTTCCCCCTTTTTTCTCTTCTTTTTCTTCCCCCCCCCTTTATCTCTTCTTTTTTTTCTTTTTCTTTTTTCCACTTCTTTTTTCTTAACCTTCTTAATCTTTTTCTTTTTCTATTTTTTTTCTTTTCTTCTTTCTCTTTCTATTTTTCCTTTTTTGTTTTTTTTTTCTTTTCTCTCTTTTCTTTTCTTCTCTTCTCTTTCTTTTTCTATTCCCCACTCTCTCGCAAGGGCAATTTTGAGTCAGCCGCTGACTTTTCTTTCCACTGCTCTTTGCACGCCGCTCCCCCTGCGCTGCTCGAGCTCCGCTTCCTGCGGGGGCCACGGCCGATCCCCCCCCGCTCCCGCCCGGCTCCCGGGGCTCCGTGAGCTCCCGGACCTTCCCTTTTCTCCTCGCACCCCCCCAGCCCCTCTCCCCTCAGGAATTCGGGGTGAATCCCCCTCATTCCCTGCGTGTGGGAGATCCCCCGCGTGGGTTTGGGGGGGGGGGTCCCTGGTGGGGGGGACATTAATGGGGTGGCCGGGCAGCGGGGGGGACGCCGGTGTCCAGCTCCGGCCAGCAGAGCTCCAGAAGTCGCCAAAATTCCACGGCTGGAGAGCCGAGCTCGGCCGGAAGGGACTGAACCGGTGCCCGCGGCCACGGCTGGAGGCCCCGCCGCCGACCTGAGCTGGCCACTGGGGCGACTGGGGCGAGTGGGGCGAGTGGTCAGTGATGGACACGAGGGACAGAGAGGGCAGCAGAGATCTCCCAGGCTAGCACGGGGATGTGAGGGGACGCCCGGGGGGGACGCGGGGTGCAGCCCCGGGCCGGGGGGCGGCAGCTGCAGCCCCTGGTCCCCCCCGGCCGTGCCACCGTGTCCCCTTCCTGCCCTTGGCGCGGGCTGGCGCCCAGCCCGAAATAGCAGCGGTGTTGGTTTCCGATCCGGAAGGTGCTTGGGGAGGGGGAGGAAGATACCGGGAGGGGGGGGATCGGCCCCGAGAGCATCCCCCCAGCTGCCGGGGTCACTCAGCTCCTCACGGGAGGCGGGGGGGGGGGGGGTGGGCACCGCGCTGCCTCAGTTTCCCCATCACCCCCTCCCCCCCTCCAAGCTGCCCTGTGCGCCGAGGGCCGAGCGGGGAGGGGTGACGGTGTCTGTGCCTCTGTCCCCTCCCCAGGCGCATGTTCCCCTTCCTCAGCTTCAACCTGTCGGGGCTCAACCCCGTGGCCCACTACAACGTGTGCGTGGACGTGGTGCTGGTGGACCAGCACCACTGGCGCTACCAGGGCGGAAAATGGGTGCAGTGCGGGAGAGCCGAGGGCAACGCGCCAGGTACGGGCCCTTCATCCCCTTCCTCATCCTCCTGGCGGTGCCGGGACGGGGGTGACGCTGTCCCTGCTTGTCACCTCCCCCCCCCCGCCTCAGGGAACCGCCTGTACCTGCACCCCGACTCGCCCAACACGGGCGCGCACTGGATGCGGCAGGAGGTTTCCTTCGGGAAGCTGAAGCTCACCAACAACAAGGGAGCCTCCAACAACGTCGGGCAGGTGAGGGGAGGGTCCCGCCGCCGTTCCAGGCCGGGCCGGCTCCTCTTGTGACCCTCCCCGACCGCCCGCTGTCCGCTTTTCCCCCCCTTCAAGATGATCGTGCTGCAGTCGCTGCACAAGTACCAGCCGCGGCTGCACGTCACGGAGGTGAAGGAGGGCGAGGGCGAGGACGGGTACCCCTCCCCGCACACCCACACCTTCGCCTTCCCCGAGACCCAGTTCATCGCCGTCACCGCCTACCAGAACGCCGACGTGAGTACGAGACCCCCCCCTCCCCCAGTCCCGAGCATGGGTGTAGCCCCCCCCCCAAAAAAATCCCCCAACAGCACAAAAACTCCAGCAACGCCCTCCCAGCAACCAGTGATCATCCCGGTGTCATCACAGCAACCCAATAGCCCCCCCAGAGCAACCCCATTAACCCCCCACCCCAGCACCCTCTAAGGTGTCCTCAGCATCAGGAAAACCCCAATGGCCTCCCCCTGTCTGCAGCGTCCCTGCGACCCCAGGTACAGCCCCTGCACCCCCTCGGCATCCCGGGATCTCCCCCTGCATCCCTTCAGCATCCCAGGCGCCTCCCAGTGCCGCCCGTATCCCCGCAGATTTCCAGAGCCTCCTCCTGAATCCCTTCAGCATCCCACTATATCCCCCAGGATTGTCCCACACATCCCAGTACCCCCTCCTGAATCCCTTCAGCATCGCCCCACCATCCCCCCAGGACTGTCCCACACATCCCAGTACCCCCTCCTGAATCCCTTCAGCATCCCACCATCCCCCCCAGGACTGTCCCACACATCCCAGTACCTCCCCCTGAATCCGTTCTGCATCCCAGTATCCCCCCCCCCCCCAGGATTGTCCCACACATCCCAGTACCTCCCCCTGAATCCCTTCAGGGTCTCACCATCCCCCCCCAGGACTGCCCCACACATCCCAGTACCTCCCCCTGAATCCCTTCAGCGTCCCCAGGAGCCCCCTCAGCACCCCCTGCACTGGCAAAGGATGGGATTTTGGTGGGTTGGGGGCTGCTCGGGGGGACAGGGACCCCGGAGGAGGCACAAGCTGCCAGCAGCCCCCCCGCCCCAATTCCCTGTGCCCCCAGATCACCCAGCTGAAGATCGACCACAACCCCTTCGCCAAAGGATTCCGGGACAACTTTGACTCGTGAGTGTCACCCCCCACCTCCTCCTCCTCCCGCCTGTCCCTCCCCGGTTCTCCCCCGGCCTCATCTGGCGGGAGGACCCCCCCAAAACCCCATCCTGCACCCCCCCAGGATGTACACGGCCTCGGAGAGCGACCGCCTCACCCCATCCCCGCCGGAGGCTCCCGGCTGCCAGCAGCTCCTGCCGGCCCCTCGCTTCCAGCCCTTCCTGCCCGAGCAGTACCCGCTGCCCCCCCCCGGGGCGCTTCTTCGGCGGGGAGCGGGGGGCCGCGCTGCCCCTGCCCCCCAAAGACCCCCCCCACTGGTACTTCCCCCCGCAGCAGCCCCCCGCCCCCGGCGCGCTGGAGTTCGGCGGCTACGACGGGGGCTACGGGGGGGGGGCAAACTGGTGCCCTACGGGGTGAAACCCTTCGCCCTCCCGCCCGCCCCGCACCCGCCCCTGCCCTACTACCCCGAGGGGCCGGGGGGCTTCGGGGTCGCGGGGGGCTGGAGCCCCGGGCAGTACGGCCCCAAGGGCGGCGCCGCGGCTCTGGGCTGGTACCGGGAGCCCCGCGAGGAGAAGGGGAAGGAGGCGGAGGGCTGGGCCCCCGAGCCCCCCGCCGCTGTGGCCTCGGGGGACTCGTCGGACTCGGGGCTGTACGAGTGCAAGCGGCGGCGGGTGTCCCCGTACCCCTCCAGCACCGAGAGCTCGCCCCCGCCCCGCAACGGCGACCTCTACGACAAGGACCCGCTCGCCGACGGGGGCTACTACGGCTTCTACGGCAACTGAGGGAGGGGTCAGAGCCTTCCCCGGAGCCCCAAATCTGGGTGCGAAGGGGTCCTGCGTGCCCCCCCCCCCCCGCCTCCCATATTTAACACCCATGTCCTGGGACGGCCTGAGCGGGGGGGCTCAGCCAGACAATCAGCCCCCGGTGCCACCCCGGTGGGGCCGCGGGGGCGAGCGGGGAGGGGGCGGGGTGGGGGGGATGGTGGCGAGGGTTTTTTTGTTGTCGTCGGTGGTTTTTAGGGGAGGGGGGTTAATGCTGAAGTATTTATTGAGGCCCCCCCGCGCCCGGTGTGGGGCGGGGGGCAGCAGCATATCGCAATAAAGGGGACGCTGTGGGACACGGCTCCGGTCAGCTCTGTGCGTGTGGGGAGGGAAACTGAGGCACGGGGGGGGGGGCGGGGGGGTTAAGGGACTCGTGCTGATCTGGGAGGGGGGTCCTGAGCCCCCCGCGAGCGGTGATGCGGGGGGGGGGTGGGGGAGAAAGAATCTCTCTGCACACCCCAACTCTTCACAGCGTTTATTAGAGCAGCCCCTGTGCACAATTTGGGGAGGGGGGGCAGCGGGGCTTTCCCGCCCGCGGGCACCCTGCGACCCCCTTAACCCCCCCCCATCATCATCCTGTGCCCCCAGGGCGGGGGGGGCACTGCCAGCCCCTGCCCCAAAGCGCCTCAGCTGTCCCCAAGGCTCTGCCCCGGGGCAGGGGGGAGGCATTGCCAGTGCCCCCCTCCCCTCCCGTTTTTATATCACAGTTTTACTGAAACAGCGGCAAAATGGCTCGGAGTGGCGGGGGTGGGGGGGCGGGGGGACACTGCACCCCCCAGTGCCGGGGGGACCAGCCCCGCTGCTGGGCACTGCTGTGAGGAGCTGGGGGGGCTCAGCACCCCCCGGCTTTGGGGGTCGCTACCAGAGCACTGCGCTGTCCAGGTGGGCGAAGCCGGGCTGCAGGCGCAGCTTCCAGTAGGTGTTGTTGGTGACCCACGACTCCTTGCCGTTGGCATCCGTCAGACGCCTGGGGAAGGGGGCACGTTTGGGGCTTCCAGGGGGGGTTTTCCCCATTCCCTGAGAGCCCCACGCTCCTCCGAGCCGGGAGGTCTCCAGAGGGTCTCCCCATTCCCGTAAAACCCCCACATCTCCCTCAACCACAGAATGCCCTCCGGACTGCTGTGGGGGGGGTTCTTGATTCCATAAAAGCCCCACACCCCTGAGCCTTGGGGTGCCCTCGGGACTCCCAAGGGGTCTCCCCTAAAACCCCCACACCTCCCCTGAGCCATGGGGTGCTCTCAGGGCTCCTGGGAAGGGTCTCCCCATCCCCTAAGAGCCTCACATCCCCCTGAGCCTTGGGGTGCCCTCAGCACTCCCAAGGGGTCTCCCCGCACCACAAGAGCCCCACATCCCCCAATCCGCGGGTCCCCCAGCCCCGGGACCCCCCCCCCCCAGACCTGAAGAAGCGGGCCTGGTGGGTGATGTTGTTCTCCTCCATGACGCGGCGCCGGTCCCGCTGCAGCTGCTCGATCTGGCGCTTCTGCGCCTCGGCCGCCGGCACGTTCCCTTCCTCCAGGTACCTGGGGGGGCACGGGACACGGCCAGTGACGAGCTGGCCGGCCTCGGCCCGCCCCACCCCGCAGCCCCGGCGTGCCGCTGACCGCTGGTCCGGCCGCAGGCGCGTGTCCGTGGAGGGCAGGACCCTGCGGAGCTCCGGCGTGAGCTCGTTCAGCTCCAGCGCGAACTGCGTGAAGCCGTAATTCCTCTCGTGGTCGCGGGGCATGGGGTCTGCGTGGGGACGGTGTGGGGACAGTGAGACCCCCCCCCTCAGGGTGGGGTAACCCCCTCAGGGTGGTCCCCCCAGGTCCTTACTGGCTTTCCAGACGCACTGGCCCGGGGCGGGCCCGCGGTGCAGCCCCTCGTGCCACTTGCCGGCCAGGCGCTCCACGGCCGTCCCGCTGCGGCTCAGCACGGCCCCCTGCACCTCGTTGGCCCCCGCGCCCCAGTACCGAGCCTGCGGCCACCGGGACGTGGGCGGGGTGGCCAGGGTGAAGGGCGGGGCAGGGAGGGTGGGGTGGGGTCAGTGGGAAAGGGTGGGGCTACTGGGAAAAGGGTGGGGCCATGAGGAGGAACCTTCTGGAAAGGGTGGAGTAATTGGGAAAGGGCGTGGCCGCTGGGAAAGGGTGGGGCCGTTGGGAGGGGGCGGGGCTACTGGAAAAGGGAGGGGCCAGGAGTGATGGGTGGATTCTTCTAGAAAGGGCGGAGTCACTGGGAAAGGGCGTGGCTGCTGGGAAAGGGTGGGACCATTATGGGGTGGGGTCATGGGAAAGGGCGTGGCAACTGGGAAAAGGGTGGGGCTATGATGGGTGGGGTCATTGGGAAAGGGTGGGGCACTAAGAGGGGTGGGGCCACTAGGAAAGGGCAGGGCTATTGGAAAGGGGTGGGGCCATAAGCGAGGGGTGGGGCCAGACAAGGGGTGGGGCAACAAGACAGTGTTTAATTAACAAGTCGGTGATGGGGGCAGGGCCACACCTGAAGAGGCGGGGCCAGGCCGTGATAATGCAGAGGGGTGGGGTCAGGGGCAGTGGGCGGAGCCTGGGCGTGGCAGGGCGTGGCAGGGCGTGGCAGAGCGGGGCGGGCACACCTTGCAGAAGGTGAGCTTGCAGTGGTAGGAGGCGTCGCGGGTGTTGCGGATCAGCACCTCCCCGTAGTGCTCGATCCAGCGGGGCCCGCTCAGCACGTTGTGGATGCACGTGGTCACCTTGTTCCACTCGTAGTGGTCCCCGGTCCTGCGGGCACCGCGCTCGTGGGTGGGCACGCACAGCGCAGGGGATGGGGGGGAGCCCACCCGCGGGGCTGGGGTCTCACCTGGGCAACTGGACATTGACGGTGCCCACGGGGACGATCTCCAGGGACTTGCCCCAGAATTTGTTCTTCCACCTCATGTCTGGGGGCGCAGGAGGAAGAGGAGGAGGTGAGACCCCCCGGTCCCCCTGCCCTGGGAGGAACCTCCCGGTGCCCAACGCCCTCCCGGGCACTCACCTTGCCAGAAGACGAAGTTGTCGGACTCGGCGTGGCAGGCGGAGATGGGAGGGTGGTGGGAGACCTGCGGGGACAAGAAGGGACATTCCAACGCCCCATCCAGCTCCGGGGTGCCCCCCCAGGGCCCCCCCGGTGCCCACCTGCTCGCTGATGAAGCGGAAGCCGCGGTCGGGCCGCACGCACTCGTAGGTCTCGCCCAGCACGGGGTTGAAGGGTTTGCTGCCCGCCCGGTAGTAGGTGGAGGCGTAGGCGGACACGGCGAAGGCGGCCACGTACACCTGTCACCGCAGGCCCCGCGCCGCTGTCACCGCGCCCGGGCCAGGCACGCGCGTGTCCTCCCCCGTCCCCGCAGGTCCCAGGGGACCCGCGCGTCCTCAAGCGCCCCCGAGCCCGCTAAATCCTCAAATTCTCCCTGTCCCCGCATGTCCTCGGGCTCCCCCAGGTCCCCGAAATCCTCAAACTCCCTGAGTCCCATGTCCCCCAAGCTTTCAGTGTCCCCTGAGCGACCCCTACTCCCTTGTCCCTTGAGCTTCCCCACGTCCCCCAAGACTCCTCAAGCCTCAAACTCCCCAAGCGCCTCCCGTGTCCCCCTGGGCTCCCTCCGTGTCTCCCAAGCCCCCCTCGACCTCCCAATGCCCACCCTGCCCCCAAGTCCTTCATGTCCCCAAGCCACATCCCCTTCCTCCCGAGCCCCCTGTGGCCCCCTGAGCTCCTTCTTCAACCCTTGAGCCCCCTGTACCCCCAATCCCCCCGCATCCCCCCTGCCCTTGACCTCCCCGTGCCCTCCTCATCCTCGAAGTCCCTCGTGTCCCCCTGTCCCCGAGCTCCCCTAATCCCCCTCGTGCCCCCAATCCCCCACATCCCCCCGAGCCTCCCGTGTCCCCCGTTGTCCCCGGTCCCCCCGGGCGCCCCCCCGGCCCTCACCAGGCGCTGCCGGGGGTCGCGGGCGCGGCTGGCTCTGTCGAGCAGCGCGCTGTACTCCAGCTCCTCGCAGAGCCGCTGCAGGGTGTTGAGCGGCTCGTTCAGCTGCACGGGCAGCGCCACGCGGGACAGGTCCTTGCCCACGCTGCTCCTCAGGAGCCCCCACAGGCTCACGTCCCCCGAGGGCGCGGGGGGCGCGGGCAGGCGGCTCCTCCGCCGCGGGTCCGGCCCCGGCAGCTCCAGCGGCGGCTCCAGCGGCGGCGGCTCCGCCGGCACTCCCGGGCGCTCCGCTCCTGCCGGGCAGCGGGCGGTGGGATGGAGCCGTGGCTCCTCCGCGGTGAACCCCTCCCCGGAGCTGTCGGGGAGCGGAGCTGCCCCTTCCCGGAGCCGGGTTCCCCTCGTCCGGTGTTTTCCGCTCCCGCGTCGGGAGGCAGAGCTGCCCCCGCCTCGGTTCCCCCTTCCCGCACCCGTCGGGGGACGAAGCCGCCACCTCCGCCGGTGCCCACTCCCTCCCCGGTGCCCACTCCCTCCCCGGTGCCCTCGCCGGTGCTCCCCGTACCTGTCGGGGGGCGGCCCGGCCCCCCCGGCTCGGTGGCCTCCTCGCAGACGCTGGTGGTGACCTCGCTGATGCACGACTCGTCCTCCGAGGGCTGAGGAGGCGCAGGGACCGTCGGCGGCTTCGGGGGTCCCGGGGGGATGGGGGGGATGTGGGGGAGACCCCACGGAGGGGGCGGGTGGGGCGCTAGCGGGAAGGGCCCCCCCCGGAAGGGTGGGATGAGCCCCGGGATCCTGGGATGGGCTGGGGGTGTCGGGATGGGGAGGGGAGGTGGGCGCCGGTGGGGGAGCAGCGGCGGGGGGGGGCACCAGCGGGACCCGGCCCCCGCCACCGGGCTCAGAGGCTGCGGAGACCCCGAGGGCGGGGAGGGAGGGGGCTGCAGGGGGCCGGGGGGGAAACCGGGGGGGGGACAGGAGCTGGGGGGGACACGGGGAGCGGCTCCCGGGCCGGCTAATGAGGTGGGACGGAGGAGAGAGAGGGGAGAGATGAACCCAGAGCAGCGAGAGGTGGCGGGGGGGTCCGCAGAGCCCCCCACCAGCAGAGCCCCCTCACCAGCAGAGCCCCCCACCAGCAGAGCACCCCCAAGCCCCCTCACCTCGTTCTCAGAGGAGCTGGCGGACAGGAAAACCTCGCAGGCATCGAAGAACTCGGTGTGGGAGTCGGCCAGAGAGACGATGCTGCGGTTGGAGAGCTGCTGCTCCCGGCCCTTGGCGGGCAGCGCGTCCGGCTGCGGGGACAGCCACCACCTCAGCCCCCATCCCGGGGGGGGCCACCGCACCCCCAGCCCACCCCAGCCCACCCCATCCCACCCCCCTGACCTCATCCGGGTGCAGCGAGGCGAAGGAGTCCAGGGTGGTGTCGGAGGAGACGGAGAGGGAGTGGAAGCGGCGCAGGGCGGGCTGTGAAAGGGGGACGCTGAGCCGAGCCCCCCCGGCCTGTCCCTTCCAGCCAGGACAGGGCTGACAGGGACAGGGGGTCACCCAACACCCGGCTGAGACCCCGACAGCAGCACCCCAAGGTCCCCTGCGGTCCCTCACCCCGGCGGTGCCGGCGCTGCCGGGGCGCGGGGCCGGGCACTGCCGGTCCAGCGCCTGCCGCATCTCCTCCAGACGGGCCCTCTCGGCCACCAGCGCGGCCACCACGCTGCTGAGCGAGCCGTGCACTGCCGGGGACACGGGCGGGAGTCAGCCTGAGGGTCAGCACCCCAAAAACCCACCCCGGGACCCCCGTCAAGGCTCAGCCCCCCGCCCCATCCCACCTTTCTGGGCCAGGACCCAGAAGCTGCGCTGCAGCTGGCTGTACTCCGGGGGGAGGCTGAAGGGCAGCTGGCTCTGCGATGACTCCAGGTAGCGGGACAGGTTGGGGACAGAGCCGTGCAGGCGGCCCACCTGGGGGGACACGGGGGGTCAGCGGGGTCACCCGGGGGGGCTCCGTGCCCAGGCAGCGGCAGAGCTCGGAGGGGGGGGGGTGTCCAGCTCACCCTCACCCTGCCGATGGTGTCGTCCTTGGCAAAGCTCTGCGTGCACCAGATCTTGGTGCTCCTCCGGCCCTTCTTCGGCCTCTCCGTGGCGGCCGAGGGCTGTGAGGGACAGGAGGGGGCTGCAGCCGGACCCTCCCCAGGAAGGGGGGGGCGCGGGACCCCCTCACGCGGCTGTGTCTCTCACCTGGCTGCCGGAGATGAGCGGGGCTGAGGGGATGCGGTGCAGGGCCTCCAGGTGTTGGAGCATTCCCGTCAGCTCCTGCAGCTTGGCCTGGCACTCGGACAGCTCTGCCGGGGGGCACAGAGCGAGCCCGGTCAGGGAGGGGGGCACAGGGCACCCGCCCGGCCCCGCACACCCCCTCGGGCCCCCTCTCACCGGCCGAGCAGCGCTCCAGCCCCTCGCTGTCCTTCAGCCAGGCGTTCACCTTGTCCCGGGAGCTGGCCAGCGTGGACAGGGCAGGGGCACTGCCCGAGGGCAGGATCCGTGTCCACTGGCCCTGCAGCAGGGGACAGAGGGCATCACTGTCAGGAGCCATCTCCCACACCCTGCCTGGCGCTGTCACCCCGAGCTGTCACCCACCTGCGCGTTGGTCCCCGTGGGACCCCCTGGGGGACACAGCTCCGGCCGCTCGCCGTGGTGGTGGCTGCAGAGGCTGCTCACCCAGCTGGAGAACAGCTCCGGGGACTTGATCTGGGGGGACAGGGGCGAGTCGGGCAGGGGTGACGGACACGACCTGACGTCCCCAGCCGTGTCCCACCCCAGCTCCAGCCCCGCCAGTGGCACCTTGAGGTGATAAATGTTGTCCTCCGTGTCCAGGTCAACCCTCTGCGCCTTCTTGTTGACGGACATGACGGACTGCCGGACATCGATGGCACCGTGCAGTTTGCCCTTGAGGACCTGGGGGAGCCCAGGGAAGCCTGTCAGGGGGAAGACCCTGCCCCCCCTTTCTCAGGGGGGCCACGGAGGTGTCCCCAGCCCTGAGCCCCCCGGGGAGGCTGCGTGGCCACAGCCCGGGCACACACTCACGTCCTGGCGCGTGGTGGCGTATTTCAGGATCCCGTTTTCCAGCACGAAGTACCGCTGGGGATGGAGGGGGAAGGATTTTTTTGGGATGGGGGAGCAGAGAGCAGCCCCTGCAGCCAGCCCCCCCGCTTCCCAAATCGTGCCAGGACCAGCCGGGATCACGGCTCCTGGTGCCAGCTCTGCGTGTTACCTTGTGCCAGCCCTTCAGGGGCCATTTCCTCTTCTTGAGCAGGTAGCCCTCGTGCCGCTGCCGCTCCTGCCCGGGGCTGCCCCTCGCCCGGGGCTCCTCCACCACCTCCCAGCTCTCCGAGCCCTGTGGGGATGGGGGTCAGCGTGGGGGTCTCTGAGCACCACAGGCCACCTTGTCCCCGGGCAGGGACAGTTGGTACCCACAGGGGCATCATCCTAAAGCAGGGGGAAGCCCCCAAAGCCTCCCTTGCCATCCTAAGGTCCCTCTGAGCCCCCCAAATCCAGAGCCCTCCAACCTGCTGGACGCTGCTGTGCTTGGAGGACACGGTGCTGTTGGAGCGGGACAGGGCTCTTTTCGGAGAGGACGGGTCCTTCTCGTGGCTGCCCATGGCTGGCGAGCAGAGGGGGCCGGGGGCACCGGGCCGAGCCCCTCCTCCCGTCCGGGCTGCGGGGCCGGGGATCCGAGCTCGGCTGTCACGGCGGGAGCCGCTGCGGGGAAGGGACGGCAGGACAGGGAGATCAGGGACGGCGTCTCCGGCCTCGCTGGGACAGGGGGCGGCAGGGATCCCGCTGTCCCCGGCTCCCGGGGGGCCCTGCATGGCACCGCTGCCAGCACCCGGAAACTTCTGCGGGAGCCGGAGCCTTTGACCCTCGCAGCTTTATCTCGGCTGCTCCACCCGGTCCGGGTCCAGAGTCCGGCTCCGCCGCCCCATGGACCGGGTACCACGGGGCAACCGTGGCACAGGCAGGAGGGTGACGCCGGTACAAAGACCGGGATCAACCCCTGGCCCATCTGGCACCCCCGAGCCAGGACATGACCCCTCCGGATCCCGGCGTGGCCGCGCGCCCTCCCGGCAGGGCGTTCGTTCCCTTTGCCCTTCACGATTCCAGAGGGGGGAAACTGAGGCACGGGGAAGCTTCTCCTGGCCTTGCCATCCCCCCTGGAGCTGTCCCTGACGGGGCATCCATGTGTGCCGGCCGCTGCTGTAGCATGGATCCTGGGATAACCCCGGGACGGCGGCCAAGCCCCGGCACCCGGGACCACCGTGCCGGTAACCGCGGCACCGGTCACCGCCGTACCGACGGCCACGGCGCCGGTAAGCACGGCACCGGCAGATAGCCACGCTGCCACAGATAACCCCGGCACCGGTAACCGCGGCTCCGCGCCCCCAGCACCGAGGGGAGGACACCGACGGTCTCCCGGCTCTCTCTCCCGGTGCCGGGGATCAGCACCGACCCCTCGCACCGCAGCGGGGCTGCCCCGGTACCCCCGGGGGTCTCCATCCCCCTCGCGGGGCAAAGCCCATCCCCCCGGGGGTGTCACCTCCCGGGGCAGCGGGGGCGGGGGGTCGCGGGGCCGGACCCCCGTGCCGTGCCGGTCGCCGGTGCTCACCTGGGCTGGCGGCGGGAGGGCGGCGGGGGCCGGTCGCATCCTGCCCGGCGGCGGCGGCAGGAAGCGGAACACGGAGGGCGGTCCGGAGCCGCTCGGCTCTGCCCCCTGCTCCGTGGAGGACCGGAGCCGCCGGGAGCCGCCGGGAGCCGCCGGGAGCCCGAGCCGCCCGCACGGTACCGGGGCAGCTCCGGCCGCGCAGCCCCGGACCCCACCCGAGAGCAGCCCCCGGGAGCGGCAGCACCGCACGGGGGTCCCGGGGTCGGTCATCCCACGGGGGTTTTGGAGGTCACCACCCCACGGGGGCCTCGGGATCATCATCCCATGGGGGTCTCGGCGAACACCGACCCCAAGGGGTGTCAGGGATCGCCCCTCCAAGGTGGTCCCGGGGCATTCCCGCCCGCCGGGATTTCCCTCTCCCACTCCCAGCTCTGCTCCATCGGACCCCCGGAGCAGCCCTGGCCCCTCTGCCCACCCTCGGGGGGCAAGAAGAGCCGCCACCAACCCCCCAAAGTCCCAGACGAGGCCTCGGCATCTCCACACAGAGACTTTAATGGACACGACGGCGATCCCACGGAAGGGATCAGTTACAGCGCACCCCCATTCCGAAGGCACGGGGCTCGGAGTGCCCAAAATCCCCCCTCCCGGAGGGTCCATCCCATGCTCCTTCTCCTCCTCTGGCTGATCCCAGAGATCCCCGATCGCAGCTGGAACGCTGCTGGGACGTTCCCAAGGGAGCACAAGGGAAGCGTCAGGGCTCCCTGTCGGGGCTGGGGGGGCTGCAGGACCCTCAGTGTCAAACCTCCAGTCCCTGCCCCCCCTCTCTGGAGATGGAGTTGATTCCATGGGAATTGTGTCCGTGATCCCCCAATCCCTTATCCTGGGGGGCTCCCCGTGTCCCACAGCCCGGGAATGAGCCGCTTCCCGCATTCCAGCGTCAGTGATTCCCAGCGCTCTGGCCCGGGGGAGGCTCCGCGGGCCCCGCCGCGTCCCGGAGCCGCCGGATGTGCTCGTCCAGGAGCGCCGTGAGGTGAGCGGGACCCCGCTGGAGCAGGGAGGAGGTTTGGGAGGACAGCAGGGACAGGGCCGCCACCGTCTGTCCCTGGGACACCTCCAGGGGCGGCAGCCGGGCGAAGTTCTCCACTCCCTGCCGGCTCAGGATCGTGTCGTCGATGCAGGCGCCTGGGAAACGGGAGCTCGGGATGGACGCGGAACACCAGAGCCCTTCGGGAAGGGACTGCTCGCTCCTGCAGGCCGCCCACCCCTCGTTTTCATGGATGCAGCTCCGTCAGTGGGCCCCCATTCCCAGCCCTGGGCCCTCATTCCCAGCCCTGGATGAGCCTCCCGAGCCCTGGGCCCCCATTCCCAGCACTGGGTCCTCATTCCCAGCCCTGGGCCTGTATTCCCAGCTCTGGATGAGCCACACGAGCCCTGGGCCCGCATTTCCAGCCCTGGATGAGCCTCCCAAGCCTTGGATGAGCCTCCCGAGCCCTGGGCCCTCATTCCCAGCCCTGAATGAGCCTCCCGAGCCCTGGATGAGCCTCCCAAGCCCTGGATGAGCTTCCCGAGTCCTGGGCCCTCATTCCCAGCCCTGGGTCTTCATTCCCAGCCCTGGGCCCGTATTCCCAGCTCTGGATGAGCCACACGAGCCCTGGGCCTGCATTTCCAGCCCTGGATGAGCTTCCCAAGCCCTGGCCCCTCAATTCCAGCTCTGGATGAGCTTCCTGAGCCCTGGACCCACATTCCCAGGCCTGGACCCTCATTCCCAGCCCTGGATGAGCCTCCTGATCTGTGGGCCCTCATTCTCAGCCCTGGGCCCACATTCCCAGCCCTGGATGAGCCTCCCGAGCCCTGGGCCCTCATTCCCAGCCCTCGGCCCTCATTCCCAGCCCTGGGCCCTCATTCTCAGCCCCGGGCCCACATTCCCAGCCCTACATGAGCTTTCCCGAGCCCTGGGCCCTCACTCCCAGCCCTGGACGAGCCCGGCTCAGGGGCGTGGGGAGCAGGGAAGGCTCTGTCTCACCCAGCAGGTTGACCTGTGGCACTCCCTTGAGCACCCGCAGCATCTCCCTGGCCCGCGCCTCCGGGCTCACCAGCAGGACGTTCCGGCACACGAACAGTGGCAGCAGATTCCGGTACTTGGACTGCGCCAGCACCGGCCGGACAACCTGGGAGAGGGCTCGGGAATGAGGCACGGAACCGGCGGGACGCCCCGGAACCCTTCCCGGGGATCGTCCCCCCCCCGCCCCGGACCTCGTTGAGGACGAACTTGACGTGGATGCCGTGCTTGCGCAGGTAGTGCCGGAGCGTCACCACGTCCTCGTCCGCCATGGAGTTGTGCTGGCACACGGCCACCATGCGGCTGCTGCGCAGCGTCTCCTCCACCTGGCGCCGCAGCACCCGCGCGTGGCCGTCCTCCTGGAGGGAGGGAATGGAGGGAAAATGGGAAAGGGGGAACCCCAGAGTCCTCCTGGAGAGAGGGAATGGAGGGAAACATCCTCCTGGAGAGAGGGAATGGAGGGAAACCAGGAAACATCCTCCTGGAGGGAGGGAATGGAGGGAAAATGGGAAAGGGGGAACCCCAGAGTCCTCCTGGAGGGAGGGAATGGAGGGAAAACGGGAAAGGGGGAACCCCAGAGTCCGCCTGGAGGGAGGGAATGGAGGGAAAATGGGAAAGGGGGAACCCCAGAGTCCTCCTGGAGAGAGGGAATGGTGGGAAACCAGGAAACATCCTCCTGGAGAGAGGGAATGGAGGGAAACATCCTCCTGGAGGGAGGGAATGGAGGGAAACATCCTCCTGGAGAGAGGGAATGGAGGGAAAATGGGAAAGGGGGAACCCCAGCGTCCTCCTGGAGAGAGGGAACGGAGGGAAAATGGGAAAGGGGGAACCCCAGAGTCCTCCTGGAGAGAGGGAATAGAGGGAAAATGGGAAAGGGGGAACCCCAGAGTCCTCCTGGAGGGAGGGAATGGAGGGAAAACGGGAAAGGGGGAACCCCAGAGTCCTCCTGGAGAGAGGGAATGGAGGGAAACCAGGAAACATCCTCCTGGAGGGAGGGAATGGAGGGAAAATGGGAAAGGGGGAACCCCAGAGTCCTCCTGGAGGGAGGGAATGGAGGGAAAATGGGAAAGGGGGAACCCCAGAGTCCTCCTGGAGAGAGGGAATGGAGGGAAAATAGGAAAGGGGAACCCCAGAGTCCTCCTGGAGGGAGGGAATGGAGGGAAACGTCCTCCTGGAGAGAGGGAATGGAGGGAAAATGGGAAAGGGGGAACCCCAGCGTCCTCCTGGAGAGAGGGAATGGTGGGAAACCATTAAACATCCTCCTGGAGAGAGGGAACGGTGGGAAAATGGGAAAGGGGGAACCCCAGAGTCCTCCTGGAGAGAGGGAACGGTGGGAAACCGGGAAAGGGGGATGGGGGGAACCCCGCTGCGACCCCACAGTGGTCCTGTGGATCGTGAGGTGTTCCCATGGACCATGAGGTGATGCCATGGACCTCGAGGTGATCCCATGGATCTCGAGGTGATCCCATGGATCTCAAGGTGTTCCCATGGATCTTGAGGTGATCCCATGGATCTTGAGATGTTCTCATGGACCATGAGGTGATCCCATGGATCTCGAGGTGTTCCCATGGATCTCTAGGTGTTCTCATGGATCTCGAGGTGATCCTATGGATCTCGAGGTGTTCTCATGGATCTCGAGGTGTTCTCATGGACCATGAGGTGATGCCATGGATCTCGAGGTGATCCCATGGGTCATGAGGTGCTGCCATGGATCCTGAGACGCTCCCATGGATCATGAGGTGATGCCATGGATCTCGAGGTGATCCCATGGATCATGAGGTGCTGCCATGGATCCCGAGACGCTCCCATGGATCATGACACGCTGTTACGGCTCTCAAGGTACCCCCGCGGATCTCGAGGTCTTCCCACAGACCTCAAGGTGCCCCCACGGATCTCAAGACTCCACAGACGGAGACTCACCCAGTTCCCAGCCACCCGCCACATCCCAAACCACGGCGTTACCCACCCCGGGAAGATCTCCCGCAGGCTCCAGCCAGGCTCTGCCCCGCACCCGTGTCCGATCCCGGACGCAAACACCCCCCCGGTCCCCGCGGAGCCCCGGGCAGGGCCGTGCCTCACCTCGCGCCCCTCGGCGGCGGCGTGGCGGGGCAGGCAGCGCGGGGGCACGGCCGGCCGCGGCGGCACGTACTCGGTCACGGCCAGCAGCTTCTGCCGCTGGAAGTGCATCGCCTTCCAGTGCCGCGTCACCGCCTTGGAGCCGCGCCGGAGGAGCTGCAGGGCGGGCAGCCAGGCTGCGGGGCAGCGCTCAGCACCGGCACCGGGCCCGCCCCAGGGCTGCGGGAGCCCGGGGTCCGGCCCTGCCCCGCTCCCAGTCCTTGCCCCGGTTCCTGACCCTGCCCCGGATCCGGTGCCATTCCCGGCCTCTGCCTCACTCCCGGTCCCTCTCCCAGGCCCGTTCCCGTTCACATTCCCATTCCCAGGCCTGTTCCCGCTCCCATTCCCTGTCCCAGGCCCGTTCCCTGTCCCAGTCCCGTTCCCTGTTCCACTCCCGTTCCCTGTCCCAGTCCCATTCCCGTTCACATTCCCGTTCCCTCTCCCAGGCCCGTTCCCGCTCCCGTTCCCTGTCCCAGGCCCGTTTCCGTTCCCTGTCCCATTCCTGCTCCCATTCCCTGTTCCGTTCCCGCTCCCTGTTCCATTCACATTCCCGTTCCCTGTCCCAGTCCCACTCCCTGTTCCATTCCCATTCCCGCTCCCTGTCCCAGTCCCGTTCCCGTTCCGTTCCCGCTCCCATTCCAGGCCGCTGTCACAGCCCCATTCCCGCTCACGCTCCCGTTCCTATTCCAGGCCCCTGCCCCAGTCCCGTTCCCGCTCTCAGCAGTCCCGTTCCCATTCCAGGCCCTTGTCCCGTCCCCGCTGCCGCTCCCAGTCCGGTTCCCGTTCCCATTCCTGTCCCAGTCCCTCTCCCGTTCCCGTTCAAGGCCCCAGTCCCGCTCCCAGTCCCGTTCCCATTCCAGGCCCCTGTCCCAGCCCCGTTCCCGTTCCCATTCCCGTTCCCGTTCCCATTCCAGACCCCTGTCCCAGCCCCGTTCCCATTCCCGTTCCCATTCCCGTTCCCGTTCCCTCACCCCGCCGCCATCGCGTCCCGCCGCCCCCCAGCGCCGCCATCTTGGCCGCGACCGCGCAGGGGCTTGTGGGAAGGTGGAGGACCCGACGTTTCCCGTGCGCCCGTCTCCATGGCAACGGCGCGGCGCGGCCTGAGCGGGGCCTGGGCGCTTCTGGGCCCGGCCCGGGGGTCCTTGAGCCCCCCCAAAGTGAGGGAGTCCGAGCCCCAAATCCGGGAAGCCGGTCCCGGTGAGCCCGTCTGGCCTTTCCGGGGGTCTCTGAGCCCCAAACCCGTGGTTCCCGGTCCCGCTGAGCTCCCCGGGCTCGATCTCAGGGGTCTCTCAGAGCCCCTCCGTCCAAGGGGGCCTGGTCCCACTGACCGCCCCAGCACCACCCCGGGGGTCTCTGAGATCCCCAACCCGGGGGTCCTGGTCCCAGTGATCCCCCCAATTCCAGTGCCATAATCCCCCTGGACACAGAGTCCCTCTGCCCGTCCCAGCCCTGACCCCCATCCCAGCAATCCTGTCCCCACTGACATCCCCATCCCACAGGTTTCTGCCCCTCTTTTATCCTCAGACCCTTCCCCTTCCAGCATCCCCCTCAAACCCCCACCCGAGGGTCCGAGGAGGGGACAAGGACCCCCACCCACCCCCAGGCCACCCCCGCCATGGCTGAGCGAGGGGACGCCCTTTGTGGAGGTCAGTGAGACATTGCGGGGGCTCCTCCCAGGCTGGGGAGGGGACGGGGGGGCTGCACCCCCAGCCTGGCCCCTCACTCCGAATTCCCACAGCCCCTGAGGAGAGGTCCCCAGGAGCCACGCTCAGTGACGGCCTCGTGGTCACCCGGCTGCGGTGAGGACCCCGCAGCGCCTGGGCTGGTGGGAAGGGGGCTCTGGGCACCCCCAAAAAAACGCCGCCATGTTCCTCCAGATCCGCGGGGCTGCTGCCCGCCTCCGCCGTCTGCTTGGACCGGGAGAACATCTCGTGCATCGGGAAGCTCCGGAGGCTGGCGGAGATCCACAGCCTGTACCTGCAGCAGGCACGGAGCAGCGGGAGCAGCCCTGCTCCTGGGGGGGCCACACCACGGACACCCCCAGCTCTGCTGCTCTTCTCCCTCCCCAATATCCAGAAGGGAACGGTTCCCCTCCAATCCCGTCCCAGTGACCTCCCCAGTGCCACCCTGGAGGTCTCTGAGCCTCCCGTTCCCTCCCGTCCCATGCCAACGCCACTGGAATTCCGGTGCTTCCAAACAGGAGGAGCCGCCTCGGGATCCTCCTGAATTTTGGGGTCTCTCCGTGTCACCCTCCCACCCCATTCCCTCTCCAGAATCTCCTGTGGGACGTCGTGTTTCCCCTGGGATCGGCTGGAGCGATCCCAGAGCGTTCCCAAAAATGGGGTTTTTCATGCAGTGGGCAAAAACGTGGGGTTTTTCCCATTTTATTTTCCAGAACCACATTGAGAAGATCAAGAATTTGGACTCTTTTCCCAACCTGAGGTACAGCAGCTCCTGCTCCCGAGGATTTCCGTGGATTCCCTTGGCTGGGGGAAAGGGGGGTGTCCAATTCCAGCCCTTGGGACATGGGGGGCTGGGACATCTTCCCCTCCCTGTGCTCTCCAGGTTCCTCTGCCTGGCTGGAAACCGCATCCAGAGGGTGGAAAACCTGCAGGCCCTGCCCCACCTGAGCGCCCTGGACCTGTCCCACAACCAGATCCGGGTGCTGGACACAGGTGGGAAAGCGGGAACGGCTCCGGAGCACTGCCGGGGCATGTGGAATGCACATTCCCGCCCTCCCCGCCTCAGTTTCCCTGGATGTTGGAGGGGGAAACCGCTTCGGGAATTGCCTCAGGAGTGAGGGAAGAGCTGGGGGAGTTTGGGGGATTTTGGCTGGATCTGTGCCTCCCTTTATCCCGGCAGAGGAGCTGCCCCGCAGCCTCCAGATCCTCGACCTGACGGGGAACGAGTGCACCCGGCAGGACGGATACAGGTGGGTCAGGAGAGGGAGGAGAACCCCCCAAAAATCGGGACAAGCCTCGAGGTGACCTAACTGTGGCCTTTCAGGACCTCTGAGAGAGCTGGGAAACGGGCTTTGGACGCGGGATGGAGTGACAGGACAAGGGGGAATGGATTCACATTGCCAGAGGGGATTTTGGGGAGGGAATTCCTCCCTGGGAGGGTGGGGAGCGGATGGGATGGAGTTCCCAGAGCAGCTGTGGCTGCCCCTGGATCCCTGGAAGTGCCCAAGGCCGGGCTGGATGGGGCTGGGAGCAGCCTGGGGTAGTCCTGGATGGAACTGGATGGGATTTGAGGTCCCTTCCCACCCAACCCATTCCATGAAATACCAAACACAGCCTGTCCCTCCAAACCCCAGGGATGTGAATCCCTGCTCTCCGCCCAGGCCAGCCTCTGGTGGGCCGCGGGAGGGTGGGACACCCACTCCCGGTCCCGTGGCTGCGGAAAATTTGGCTTTCCCTTCATTTTTTCCCACAGGGATCTGGTGGTGGCAGCCCTGCCCCACCTCCTGCAGCTGGATTCCCAGCCCATCCACGGAAACACGGCCGAGGAAAGGGCGGGAGGAGGCTCTTCCAGCAGCGAGGAGGAGGAGGAGCTGAGGATTCCCTTCACCGCGGACAGAGGTGCCCGGGCGGGGACAGGACCCGTGGCACTCGCGGGCTCAGGGCTGGCAGTGCCACGTCTCCCGTAATTCCCGTCCCTCCGCGCCTCCCTGGCAGATTTCTTTGCGGCTCTGCGGCGGGAGCTGGCCGGGCCCGCGCGGCGGAGGCGGAGGAAGGCGCTGGAGGAGCACCGGGAGCGGCTGGAGGAGCTGTGGGAGCGCCGGGCTCTGCTGCTGCGCCCGGAACGGGACGGAGCCGCCGGCACCGCGACGCTACCGCGGTGCCGGCTCCGTGCCCAGGTGAAACCAGGGACGCGGCTGTCGCCTCTGCCGGCATCCAGCGGCTCCCAGCGAGCTCCCGGTGGCATCCAGCTCCCAGCCAGCGCTCTGGAGAAGGAGATTCGTGCCAAAGGAGCAGGGAATGGGCGGTTATCCCAAATATCCCGCAGCAGCAGCCGGGAATAAAGTCTTTATTCCCACCCCGATCCAGCTGGATGCCCCCAGCCTACAGCCATCCCGGGGGGCTGGAAATTGGGGGAGAACACACACGGGGCTGCGGGCAGGACTGCCAATGCCATTCCATATCCCTGTCCTTCCCCTCGCACGTCGTTCCAGGCCGTGGCCACCTCTCAGTGCTTCCTCCAGGGTAAATTGGGGGCTGGGACCCACGGAGGGAGTCAGGAAGAGTCAGGGTCAGACTCTGGGAGTGTTTTTTCGTTCCCAATCCATGAAAAACGCCGTGGGGGAAGCCGAGCCCACCCACCTGTGCGGGGTTTATGTGTAAAACTTCATCTCCGCCTCCACGCAGTCGAAGAAGAGGTCGGCCAGTTCCTCCGGGCAGGGGGTCACGGTGCCCTCCAGCAGCTCCTTCATCCCCTCCAGGCCCTGCTTCTCCAGCTCCTGCAGCGTCTCCAGGAGCTTCTGGCCCCGCTCCTGGTGGGATTGGGGTGGGATCAGACAACTCAGGGAATCTGATCCGATCCAGGGTGGGATCAGAGAGCTCAGGGAGTTCGATCCCATCCCAGGGCGGGGTCTGTGGGGTCTGTGGGGTTTGTGATACCTGGTCCTGCTCCATGAGCTCCAGCGCCGCCTGATGCCGGCGGTACAGCTCGTGCCGCCGATCCACGGAGCTCTGGAATCTCGGGATCTGCTTGGCGGGATCCTGCGGGAAGGTCGGCGATCTCACCTGCGGCACCGGCTTGATGCCGGCCACGAACACGAAGGGCTTGAAGACAGACCTGGAGGGGAAGCCGGGATGAGAGAGCAGAATTCCTGGGAATGCCGCATCCCTGTCCCCACCGTCAGCCTCACCTGGAGGGGTCAGGGGTGGCGGTGAAGAAGTGGACGCAGGGCAGGGCGGGGTCGCGGGGCAGCACGGACACCATGCTGCCGGCCGTGCGGAACCCCTCGGCGTCCACGCAGATCCCGCTGTCCTTGTCCCGCAGGATGGACATCAGCGTCTCCGCCGTGATGTGCCCTGGAGGGACCGGCAGAGCCACCTCAGCACTGCCAGCTTGGCCATGGGGAGTGGGGACGAACTGGGGCGAGGGGTGGGTGGTCATCCCTGTCCCCATCAGTGTCCTTGTCCTATCCCTGTCCCTGTCCTGTCCCCATCCCTGTCCTGTCCCCATTCCTGTCCCCATCCCTGTCCCTGTCCTATCCCTGTCCCTGTCCTGTCCCCATCCCTGTCCTGTCCCCATTCCTGTCCCCATCCCTGTCCCTATCCTGTCCCCATTCCTCTCCCTGTCCTGTTCCCATCTCCATCCCTGTCCCTGTCCTGTCCCCATTTCTGTCCCTGTCTTCCCATTCCCATCCCCATCCCTGTCCTGTTCCCGTCTCCATCCCTGTCCTGTTTTCATCCTCAACCCTGTCCCTGTCCTCGTCCCATTCCCGTCCCCATCCTTATCCTCGTTCTGTCCCTGTCCTGTCCCCATTCCTGTCCCCACTCCTGTCCCCATCCCTGTCCTGTCCCCATCCCCGTCCCCACCTGCGTGCTGCCGCAGCAGCTCCTTCCCGGCCTGGAACCGCGCCTTGGCCGCCTCCATGCGCGGGGGCTGCTTCTCCAGGGAGAAAACCTCGGCGAAGCTGAACTCGCCGTCCCCGCTCCACCAGCCCCGGCTCCGCGCCCGCTCCCGCAGCCCCGGGTGCTCCGCCGCGATGTCGCTGCCGATGCTCAGCTGGTTGGAGATGTTGCGGCTGCCCTCTGTGCCAGCGGGGGCGGAGCGGTCACTCGGGGCGCTCCGGGACACGCGGCTCCCCGTGCTCCCGGTCCGCCCGGTCCCCGCTCACCGCGGATCCGCTGGGCCGCCCAGTAGCGCCCGGCCGTCTCCAGGACCCAGGCCTCGGTGCGGTCGGCCAGCAGGAAGGTGTTGTGGTACACGAAGGGCACCGGCTCCTCCTTGCAGCTCCCGCCTTGGCCGTAGCGCTCCAGCAGCGCCGTGATCACCTCCAGGGCCTCCCGGGCCGAGCCGCCCCGCTCCAAACCCAGCCTGCGCCGGCAGTGCCCGTCAGACAGCGCCGGGGGCCGGGACGGGGGGGGACACGGCGCCATCCTCACCATCCTCATCATCCTCATCATCCTCACCTCACCAGGTCCATGCCCAGCAGCGCCTCGGCCTCGCCCACGGGCTCGCGGGTCCACACGCCCTCGTTGCCCACGCAGACGCCGCAGTCGTTGGCGCCCATCTCGGCACCCCAGAGCCAGGCGGGGCGGCTCAGCACCACGGCGTGCGTGCGCTCCGCCTGCTCGATCTCCAGGTACGTGCACTGCGGGGACACGGCGGGGACACGGCGAGTGACACCTGGAATGCTCGGTGCTCTGTGCCCTGCAGCCACTCCGGCACACGGATGTGCTCAGGGGGTGACACGGGAGGTGACACCTGGAATGCTCAGTGCTCTGTGCCCTGCAGCCACTCCGGCACACGGATGTGCTCAGGGGGTGACACGGGAGGTGACACCCGGCACACTCGGTGCTCTGTCCCCTGCAGCCACCCTGGCACACGGATGTGCTCGGGGGGTGACACCATGGGTGACACCCGGCATGCTCGGTGCTCAGGGGGTGACACGGGAGGTGACACCTGGCACACTCGGTGCTCTGTGCCCTGCAGCCACCCCAGCACACAGACGTGCTTGGGGGGTGACACGGGAGGTGACACCCGGCACACTTGGTGCTCTGTGCCCTGCAGCCACCCCGGCAAATGGATGTGCTCAGGGGGTGACACCGGGGGTGACACCCGGCACACTCGGTGCTCTGGGAGTGACACCGGGGGTGACACCTGGCACACTCGGTGCTCTGTCCCCTGCAGCCACCCTGGCACACAGATGTGCTCAGGGGGTGACACGGTGGGTGACACCTGGAATGCTCGGTGCTCTGCGCCCTGCAGCCACCCTGGCCCACGGATGTGCTCGGGAGGTGACATGGGGGGTGACACCCGGCACACTTGGTGCTCTGTGCCCTGCAGCCACCCTGGCCCAGGCAGGGGACACACGGGCGGCCTGACGCCTGATGCACTGAACCCTACAGCCACTTTGGCCCCAGCACGGTCTCACCTGGACTTTGTCCCCAGGACGGTGGGTGGCAGCGGGGACATAGACGATCTCCTGCACCTCGTGGCGGGGACGGTCGGCGTTCTTGCCGAAGATGACGGCGGGGGACGCCGTGTGCGGTGGCAGGGCCACGAAGCAGTCGCAGGACGAGGGCACAGGAGCCTGCCCCGCCATCCTAAACTGGGTCAGTTTAGGATGTCAACCCCTTGTCCCTGTCCTGGATGTGTCCCCAGGGTCCCTCTGCGGCTGGGCATGGAGGGGCTGTGGGACGACGTGATCCCTGGAACTGGGGGGACGTCAGGGACCCCATGGCGGGGTGAGCTGGGGGGTACCCCCGCCCCGGGACCCCGCAGCTCCGCACCGACCGGAGCCACCCCCCGCGCAGCCCCGGTAACCGGGACCCCCCCGCACCGACCGTGGCCAGGACCCCCTCCCGCACAGCGCCGGCAACCGGGACCCCGCGGGACCCTCCACGGACCTGCCGCTGCTCCCGCTCCGCCGCCGCCGCTCGGTCCCGCCCCGCTCCGCCCTGTCCAGCCCCGGCCCGCCCTCTCCAGCCCCGGCCGCGCGACGGCGGCGCCCGGTGGCCGGAGGCCGCACGACGGCAGCGGCGGGGACCGGCACCGACACCGACACCGGCACCGGCACCGGCACCGGCACCGACACCCGCGTGGGTCGGGGGGCGTTCCCAAAGGAGCCCAGGGACATGGGTCCCAATTTTCCTCCCATGGGGCAGGGACGGGGACCCGGGTGTGAGCTGGGGGGGTCCCGTGGGTCAGAGCCCCGCGTGGGCATCCCCCCCCGTGGGCATCAGCCCCGCACCTCCGTGGGCAGCACTGGCGTGGGTGGTACCCCCGTGGGCACCCCCGCATCCCCGTGGGCAGCAGCGGCGTGGGCAGCACCCCGCCCGGCCCGCGGTATGCGGACGGACCTGCCGGGCAGCGCCCTGCCCGCGGGGGGACCCTGCGCGCCCGGCCGGCGCGGGGGGTGCAGGATGGGACCCTCGTGGGGGGCTCGGCTGGTCCCGTGTCACCCCCACACCCGGCAGCCTCCGGTGTCCCCATCCGGAGAAGCCTTGGAGAGCCGAGGACAGGGTGGGGGGCCAGGGCTGGACCCCTGAGACTCTTGGTGGGGATGATTTGGGGTCGGGATGCCGGACCCCTGAGGCCCTTGGAATGAATGATTTGGGGTTGGGATTCCAGACCCCTGAGGCCCTTGGAATGAATGATTTGGGGTCGGGATTCCAGACCCCTGAGACCCTTGGTGGGGATGATTTGGGGTCGGGATGCCGGACCCCTGGGTCCTTTGGCAGGGATGATTTGGGGTCGGGATTCCGGACCCCTGAGACTCTTGGAGGGGATGATTTGGGGTCAGGATGCCGGACCCTTGGGCAGGGCTGATTTGGGGTCGGGATTCCGGACCCCTGAGGCCCTTGGAATGAATGATTTGGGATCGGGATGCCGGACCCCTGAGACCCTTGGCAGGGCTGATTTGGGGTCGGGATTCCAGACCCCTGAGACCCTTGGTGGGGATGATTTGGGGTCGGGATGCTGGACCCCGGAGACCCTTGGAATGAATGATTTGGGATCGGGATTCCGGACCCCTGAGACCCTTGGCAGGGATGTTTTGGGGTCAGGATGCCGGACCCCTGAGACCCTTGGCAGGGATGTTTTGGGGTCGGGACGCCGGACCCCGGTGTCCTTCGGCAGGGATGGAGCCGGAGAGCCGGAGCGTGGAAAACACGCTGCGTTTATTCCAGTACAAAACCCAAACCCCACAGCCCCGCAGCCTCTTCACAGCACAAACGCTCCCCTCGCCGCGCGGGGGGCACCCCCGGGGGCCACCCCTCTCCATCCCCGCCGCAGCCGCCCCCTGCCCGGAGCCCCGGCCGGGCCGGTCCCTCCCTGCCCCGGGGAGGCGGCCCGGGGGTGGGTGGGGGACGCGGCGGTTCGGGGCGCGGGGCCGGGATCCCCACGCCGCAGCAGGCTGGACTGGTTTCCCGGCCGCCGTCCCTCCCCACCCGGTTTTACCGCCTTCATTGCCCCATCGCGGCAGGCAGAGCCCCGGGGGTGCGGGGGCTGAGCGCACCCGGGGGGGCTGAGCGCACCTCGGGGGGGGCGGTGGGGGGTAGAGAGCACCTGGGGTCCCCCCCCATCGCAGCCCCCCGGCTCTGGGACAGCTCGCTGAGGCTGAACCCCGAGTCCCTGCGCGGCCGTGGGGCTCCCTGCGCGGCCGTTCCCTCGCCAGCCCACCCGCGGGGTGCCCCCGGTGCGGCCCCCCACAACCTGCGGCTGCAGCAGGGGGGCCCCAAAAGGCCGGAGACCCCCCAGATGCTGCTGGAGCCGTGTTAAAATCCCGCTGGTGCGACACTGTGGGACCTTGGGGAGGGTCCTGAGCCCGCCTGGGGTCCCGTCGGGAGGTGAAATCCCGTTTGGGGGGGACACCGAGGGGGAATTTTGTGCTGGAAAAGGCAAATGCCGGAGTCGGGGACGTCCTTCGAGAGCTGCGGAGAGCCCAGGTCACCCGAGTCCTGCCGAGGGACAGCGCTGGGGCTGCGGACGCGTCCTCGCAGAACCCCCCCAGCGAGACTTCACCTCGTGCTGGGGGGTCCCAGCCCCACGGCTCGCCCCTGCCCCACGGCGCGGGGGGGCTGCTGCCAGCCCGTGCCGCATCCATGGGGACGGGGACAGGGACGGGGACAGGGATGGGGACAGGGATGGGACCCTCTGAGGGGTCCTCCCCCTCCCCATCCGCACAGCCCACGGCCGCGGCTTGGGCCTGGGACATCCGCTCTGCCCGAGCGGCAAAGCCTGGCTTCACCTTAATAAAATAATAATAATTAATAATTAATAATTAATAATTAATAATTAATAATAATAATAATAATAATAAAACACTCAAAACCGAAGGTCTCGGGGCGCCCTCTGGGCACGGACCCCACTCGACTTCACCTCTACCCCTTCCCCCCTGACCTCGGGGTGCTCCGAGCTCGGGCAGCCCCCGACGCGGCCCCCCCAGAGCCCCCCAGGACGGGGCCATACCGGGGGATCAGCCGCCTCCCGCCCCCAAATCTTCCCCCCTCCCCAGATTCCCAACTGGTTTGAACTGGTGTTGGCTGGGGGGCAGCGCCGGGGGGACCCCCGGGTGCCTTGAGCAGCCAGCGAACCCCACCCCACCCGACCCCAGCGCTGCCCCCCCAAAACCTCCCCCCCTCCCCCTCCCAGGTCCCGGGTTTAGCGTCTCCTTCTGTGTCCGAGGGGTTCTGCCAAAATCGGGGTGTAAGACCCCAAAAAGATCTAAAAACCGAGGTTCGCGGACCCCCAGCCAGGGGTGCGGGACAGATACGGGGTGCCCTGGGGACAGGGGGGCGACCCCAGGGGAGGAAAACTACGGGGTCCCTGGTGGGGGAAGCCCCGGGGTGTCCCCCGGAGGTGCAGGGACGCGGGAAGGGACAGCTCTGGGGTCCCCGGGGGGACGGGCAGCATGCACGGGGGGCCAGGCAGAGTTCCCTGGAATTTCGGGATCCCGGGGAGGGACGGCTACGGGGCCACGGGGGGACAGGCAGCATGCACGGAGGGGACAGCGGGGGTCCCTGAGGGGACAGGGCGGTGGCTGCGGTCCCCAGTGGGGTCCCCAGAAGGGACAAGGGGGGGGCACGGGCAGCTCGCCCGCGGTGGGGGATGCCCCGCAGGGAGGGGCGGTGCCCGGGGGCGGCGGGCGGGGGTCTCGGGGCGGCGGGCGGGCAGCGCGGCCGTGCCAGGCCGGAGGAATGCGGCCGTCCCGGCTCTCCCGGGCCCGCGGCCGCCCCGGTGCTTCCCGCCCGGGGCCGCGGCGGTGGGTGTGGGAAAGCTGCAGGTGTGCGCTTGGGCAACCGCCCGCCGCCCGCCGCTCGCCCGCCGCGGCCCCCGCAGCCCCCCGAGCTCCGCACGGCTCACATTCACGCGGGACTTCTTCTTTTTTTTTTTCCTTCCCTTTTTCCCCGTTTTAGCCACGATTCAGGCCAAAAAAATGGGCTTCGCATCCTCAAAATGGAGCCAAAGTGCGGCTCCAAGGGGTGCGGGACCCCCGCCAGCTCAGCATCCCCAGCTGGGGCAGGGGGACGTCGCCAGCCCCCGACCCCCCGCGTGTCGCCCGGGGGTGACAGTGCCCAAACCTCGTGGGTGACGAGAGAACGGGGCTGGCACGGGGCGGGGGCCGAGCCCCGGGTGCCACCGTTTGGAGGGGACCGTGGGGAGGGGGCCGGGGGGCTGCGGCCGCCCTCCCCGAGCGGAGGCTCCCCGGTTTCTCCTCTCCTCTCTCCCTTTCTCCTTCTCCTTCCTCCCCTTTGGGCTGGACGTGCCCGGGCAGCGCCTGCTCCTTCGGCTCCCATTGATGTTCCTCCCAAACAGCCCCGCCGCCTGCCAGCAGCCTCCCGAAAGCAAAAAAAAAAAAAAAAGATTTGGGAAGCCGGGGGAGGATTGTGGCGGGGGGGAAGAACCGGGGCGGGAGAGCGGGAGCGGGACAAGTGAAACCGCCGCGGGGCAGCTCCGGCTGCGGCGCTCCCCAACGCCGGGGCCGTGCCACCGGCCTCGTCCCCGGCCTCGCCACCGCTCCCAGCACAAGGTGCCAGCCCTGCGCCCACCCCCGCCCTAAACCCCTTCGGAGACCGGCCCCGAAAGGTCCCCCCCGGCCACCCCCGCCCCACCTCCATCCGTGTCCCCCCCGGGGCTCAGCGGCTCAGTTTGTGGGGGCGGCCGTGCCCCCCTCCGACTCCCTCTTGCCTCCCTTGGCGGCCGACGGCTCCCCGGCGCCTTTGCCCTCGGGTTCGGCCCCGTCCTTGCCGCCGTCGTGCGTCTTCATGTGCTTGCCCAGGTGGTCGCTGCGCATGAAGACGCGGCCGCAGACGGGGCAGGAGAATTTCTTGGCGCCCGTGTGGGTCTGGAGGTGCCGCTGGAGCTCGTCGGAGCGGGTGAAGCGCTTGCCGCAGAAGAGCCAGTTGCACACGAAGGGCCGGTCGCCGCTGTGCCAGCGCAGGTGGGCTTTCAGGTGGGAGGTCTTGGCGTACGCCTTCCCGCAGCCGGGAATGTGGCAGTTGTGCAGGTGCTTGCGCTTCACCCCCTCGGGGCACGGGCCCCCCCTCTCCGCCTCCTGGCAGTTGGGGCAGCGGCACGCCGCCTGCCCCCCGCCCCTGGGCACGGCCCGCCGGGCCCCCTTCGGCCGCCCCCCGCCCTCCGCCTCCGGCCCCCGCGGCTCCGGGGGCCCCTCCAGCGCCTTCACCCCCTCGGCCGCCAGGAGATGCTGCGCCGGCGGGGGCAGCAGGTGGGCGGGGGGCGCGCAGAGCTGGTGCTCGCCCCCGCCGTAGCCGCCCAGGGCCGCGGGTAGCCCGGGGTGCGCGGGCACCTGCAGCCCCCCGCCTTGCCCGGGGGCAGCTCCATCCAGCTGGCTCCGGCGTGGAGGTCCCACCAGTTGACACCTCCGCCCTCCTCGCCGGGGGCGCCGGGGTGCGGGGGCCGAAACCAGGGCTCGTAGGGATGCGCCATGTCCGGGGCGGCCGGCAGCAGCTTGGCGTAGGCTCCGGGGGCGGCGGGGCCGTCGGGGGGCAGCTCTAACCTCGGGGGGCCATGGGGCTCGTAGGCGCCGGGGGCGGCGAAGGCGGCGTCGTCGGGCCCCGGCAGCGGCAGCTCCGGCGGCGGCAGCGGCGAGGCGAAGTCGGGGGCCCCCGGCGCGGCGGGGCCGTGGGGCTGGAAGGGCTGGAGCGGCTGCAGGTCCAGGTGGGTCGGGGAGGCGCGGGGCGCGTCCGAGGGCTGGGATCCCAGGGAGCCGCAGACCGCCGTCAGCATTGCGGGGCGGCGGCGCGCACAGACCTGCGGGGCCAAGCGGGGCGGGCGGGGAGGGGGAGAAGAGCTGTGAGAAAAAAGGGGAGGGGGAGCACAGCTCCGCTCCCCCCCCCCCCCCCCGTGCCTGCGCGCACCGGCACCGCGCACCCGCGGTTTGGGGTCACTGAGCCCCCACCGAGGGGGCTGCGCTGCTCTGCCACGATGGTGGCACCGGTTTGGGGGAGCACCTCTTACAGCCGTCCCCGTCCCCTACGGACCCCGTGCCAGCCCCTGGTGCCGGTGGGTCCCGTCCGCAGCCCAGAGGGGTCGGTGCCTAATTCCAAAATCCAAGGAAACCTCCAACATCTGCCTTGTCGCCTCCCCGACTGTGTCCCCCAACACCGCCAGGGTCCCCAAGGGGACAGAGGTGGCATCCCCAAGCCCATGGCCCAACCACGGGGGGACACGGCACCCGCGGGGGGACACAGCACCCATGAGGGGACACAGCACCCACGAGGGAACACGGCACCCGCGGGGGGACACAGCACCCGCGAGGGAACACGGCACCCACGGGGGGACACGGCACCCACGAGGCCAACCCGGCTCTCCCGCATCCCAGCCGGGCTGGGAAACCATCACCCCGCCTCTGCTCCCGCCCCAAGCCCAGGGCCCAGCTGGGAGCCCTCAGGCCCATTTTTGGGGGGGCTGCACCCCCAGGCCGGTTGGCAGCAGGATGAGGCAGCGGAGCCGCGGGCCGAGCCCCCGGCAGCGCTTTGAAGCCGGGCTCGGGGCTGCCTTCGCCCGCGGCCCCGGGGGCCCGGCGGCACCGGCGGCACCCCCAGACCCCCGGGCACCCGCAGGCTCCCAGCAGGGCCGCCGTGACTCAGCGGGAGCTGTGCAAACCCCACTGGGGACGGGCCCCACCCCGGTGTCGAAATCCACCTGCCGCCACCGGCTCCCGCCCCCCACCTTCCCACCGGCGCCGCGGTGAGGGGCGGCCGAGACCCCCCCTCACTGAAAACCCCCCCCGTTGTCCCCTCTGGTCGCCGTCTCCTTCTCCCGACCACCCCCACACTGCTCCCCCCGCTCCTCAGCACCCCCAGCCCGCGCGGGACAGGGACAGACCTTTAGGGACACATTTGGGGGGTGCTGAAAGATTTGGGGTGGGGGATGCCCTGAACAAAGGGGCCGGACCCCCAGAGCCCCTCGATCCCAGCACTGGGATTCCAGGGCGGGGAGAGGGTCCCCACAATGCTGAAGACCCCCCCCAAACTGAGCGGGGACACCAATTTCCCCTGCCAGGTGTCACCCAGGAAGGCAGGGGGACCCCAAAGATCAGGGTGGGAGTTTGGGGGGGGGTCCCAAAACCCCCCCGACGGGACCCACCTGTACCTGTGCTACCGACGCTGGTGGGGGCAGGATGAGCCCCCCCGGGGTGGCAGCTGAGCAGATTTTGGGGTCCTGCTCCCCAGTGGGGGCTCAGCTCTGCCCTCCCCAACCCTGGGGACCGTCCCTGCGTCCTGGGGACACGAGTGGGGTCGGAGAGGGGCCGGCACTGAGGGGGTCCCTCGCTCCCACCCGCAGTGGTGCTCAGTGGGGTCCTGCCCCCCTCCTAGACCCCCTACTCCCCACGAGCTCGAAATTGGGGTCAAACCCACGAAACGCAGCGGTGACAGCCCCGTCACGGGGCTTCGGGGTGACAGCTGGCACCCACAGGGTCCCCCCAGATCTGGGGACTGAGGGCACCTGGCAGGGACATCCTCCAGCCCCCCCTAACCCCCACAGGAGGGGAAGGGACCCTCCGTGGGGTCCGGGGGTCGGTCCCACCCCATCAGACCCAGCACGGCCCCATCAGGGCTCTCCTGGCTCACCCCACTCCCAACCATCCCCCTCGGCTCGGGGGTCCCACCGACCCCCCCAGTGCAGCCCCACCGTGACCAGCGGCACCGTCCCCCCCTTCCCAGCTCCAAACCCGGGGAAAAAGGGCCGAGACTGGGATGGGGGGAGCGCTGGGAGAACCCCCCCCGTCCACGGGCCTGCCTCAGCCAGCCATGGAACCTCCCAGGACATTTTTCCATCCGGGAATGATGACAAAAATCCCCAGGGGCCCCCAGCGTCCTCCCTCCCTCCCTGGCGGGGCTCAGCGACGCGTTGGCCATTTCACCGCAGGGAAACTGAGGCAGCGGCGGGTGAAGCGTCCCGTGAGTCACGGCCCGGGCTGGGCAGAGGCGGCCCGGCCCCGTCTCCCAGCCCCGCCGGTGCCTCGCCCCGCGGCGGGGCCGGGCGGGCGCCGCTGCCCCCAGCACCGGCAGCCCCGACGGGGGAGGGACGGGGGCGGCGGTGGGAGCCGGGCCCGCGGGCTCGGGGGATGCCGCGGCTTTTTGGGGGGATGCCGTGAGTCCCGGGGGGTGCCCCGGGGTCGGGGGGACGCTGCGGGGTCGGGGGGGTGCGGTGGGTTCGGGATCGTCCCCGCCGCACAGCTCACGGCAGCGCTCCCCGGAGCCGCAGCGGAGCTCCCCGGGGATTTTTGGGGAGGGGAACGGAGCCGCACCGGTGGCGGCGGGGGGGGGCCAGCCTGTCCGGCCCCTGGCAGGACTCGGCACCACGGGAGGGGTCTCAGCCCCACGGGAAGAGTCTCAGTCCCGCGGGGAGGGGGTCGCGCTGGAAATTGGAGCGGGGGGACGCAGCGCGGTGTCCCGGGAGCCCCGGGGCTCGGTGGCCAGCGGACGCGGCGAGGTGGCGAGCAGGGACTCGTCGGGGCCGGAGCGGGCGGCGAGACCGCCGCGGCCGCGTCCCAGCCGTCGGTCAGGGCAGCCGCGTCTCCGGGACCCTCCCGGGGGTCCCGTCGGGGGTCCCCGCGCCCGGCAGCACCGGGGGTACGTACGGGTCTAGCGGCAGCGAGGTCCCGGCGGGTCCGTCCTCATCGGCGTGGCGCGGGCGCTGCTTCCCGAGGGGACCCCGAGGGACCCGCGCGGCTCCCCAGGGACGGGGCACCCACTGGGCCGGGCGAGCAGGAATGGCCGGGTCCCAGCCCGGCGGCCGGCTCTTCCCTCCGCCCCCCCGCCCAGCTCCACCCCCGGCCCCGGTGATTTTAACCCTTGGAGGCAGAGCCGCAGCCCCGCCGCTTGACAGGAGCCGGCTCCGGTCCCAGGATCCGGCGGATGAAAGCGGAGGGAGGGGACGGGAAGTTCGCAGCAGACACCGCAAACAGGGGGGTAATTAAAGAAGAAAGCAACAACCGCCTCCCTCCCTCCCTCCCGCGCCCGTGGCCGCCTCCTCCTGCCACCCCCCCGGCGACCCCCGGGCACCCCTTCTGTCCCCACCCCCCGGCCTGGCAGGGCAGCTGTCCCCCCCTCGCCTGTTGGTGACACGCAGGTGGCTGCCCTCCCCTGCTGCCACCCCTCCCGGAGACCCCCGGACCCCCCACTTGTCCCCACATCGAGGGGTGACACACAGGGGTGGCCCCTCCTCTCCTGCCACCCCCGCGGGGACCCCCGAGCCCCTCAGTTGTCCTCACATCAAGAGGTGACACACAGGGGTGGCCGCTCTCCCCCTGCCACCCCCGCGGGGACCCCCGGGCCCCCCAGTTGTCCCCACATCAAGAGGTGACACACAGAGGTGGCCCCTCCCCTGCTGCCACCCCCTCCTGGAGACCCCCGGACCCTCACTTGTCCCCACACCAAGGGGTGACACACAGGGGTGGCCGCTGTCTCTCCGCCACCCCCGCGGGGACCCCCGGTTTGTGTGGCCACCGCGGGGGTGGCACACGGAGGTGTCACACACCCGCTCCTGCCCGCGGGGATGGCACCTGTCCCCCTGGGGGGCTCAGTGCCCCCCGTTGCCCCTCGGCCCGGTGCCGTGGGATGAACGGGACAGGGATGGACACGGGGGACAATTTTGGAGGTCAGAGCCGGACCCGCGGCAGGAGGGAGCGGGAGCGCTGGTGGCAGGACCCACCGTGACCCCGATGGATTTGGGGCAGCCCAAAAAAAGCCCAGAAGGTCCTGGCTGAGCCTGTCCCCGCCCGGCCGGGGGTGTCCAACCCCCCCTGTCTCCCGTGTCCCCCCCGAGGCTGCCGGGTGACAACACCGCGGCCAGTGGAGCCACTTAATCACCGGCGCGTCGTGTCCCCATTTCAAACCCCTGCGCCCGCCCGGTGGCCACCACAGCCCCGTGGGGACTCCGGGGGGCACGGTGGGAGCCCACCCGTCCCCACATGCCGCGGGAAAAGGCTCCGGTGGCCCCGCAGAGCCGGGACAGGGCTGGCAGCGCCGGGATCCCGGCTGGCGCGTGGGAGCCCGCATCTTCCGGCGAGCCTGCCGAGCGCCCGGCCGGGCGGAGGGTGCAGGGAGCTCCTCCTTCGCCC
Organism: Lycocorax pyrrhopterus obiensis; assembly: GCA_014706295.1. Taxonomy (NCBI): domain Eukaryota; kingdom Metazoa; phylum Chordata; class Aves; order Passeriformes; family Paradisaeidae; genus Lycocorax; species Lycocorax pyrrhopterus. Next base: position 578,419 of record JACSVZ010000027.1, read on the forward strand.
CGGGGAAAACTCTCCCGGTTTTCATCATCGCAGCAGGGATGGCTCCACCGCCGCCGCCACCGAAACGCGGCTGCCTCGTGGGCTGAGCGCGGCCCCGCGGCTCGGCCCCGCCGGGCTCCGGGAGGGGCGTCCCGGGGTGGGCACGGAGGGTGGGGACCCTGGGGTGGGGACCCTGGATGGGGATCTCGGGATGGGGACCCTGGGATGGGGATCCTGGGATGGGGATCCTGGATGGGGACCCTGGGATGGAGACCCCGGGATGGGGATCCCGGGATGGGGACCCCGGGATGGGGATCTCAGGATGGGGATCTCGGAATGGGGATCTCAGGATGGGGATCCTGGATGGGGACCCCGGGATGGAGATCTCGGGATGGGGACCCTGGGATGGGGATCTCGGGATGGGGATCCTGCCATGGGTATCCCGGGATGGGAAGGGGCAGGATGAGCGGCTGGTGGGGGTTGGTTGTGCAGAAATGGGGTGAACACACACATGGGGCTCTGTAGGGCACATGTGGGGGATTTGGGGGGACCCCAACCCCAGGGTCTCACTGCGTTTCCTCTCCTCTGCCTGCCCAGGAGGATCCAGGGCCGTTCCTGTGGCTGCTCCAGCTTGGGGACCCCCGAGTGTTGTTGGTGGCCTCGGGCTCCCTGGCTGACCCCTGCTGGGGGCCGGATTGTGGCCAGCAACAGCTCTCTGGGGCAAACTGGGCATGTGCAGCTCCAGCCATCCCAATCCCAATCCCAATTCCCATCCCCATCCCGATCCCAATCCTGATTCCAATCCCGATCCCAATCCCAATCCCGATCCCGATCCCAATCCCAACCCCAATCCTGATCCCAGTCCCTGCCGTGCCCCCACAGGGAACAGGGATGGTGTCTCCTGGTCCTCGGTGCCCCCTGCACACGCGGCCTGTCCCACGTCCCTTCGCTCCAGGGACTTCTCCCAGTTCTCCCAGTGCTCCACCAGTGCAGGAGGGTCCCAGCTGCTCCCACCCCAGTGAGGGCCTGCTCCAGGAAGGGGCTGCAGGGTGGGAGGATGTGGGGACGCCGCAGGGACAGGGATGAGGATCTGGGAAGGCCCTGACCACCTCATCCCGCCAGCGCCGGCCCCCAAAACCCCACTGGGACCCTCCAGACCCATCCCAAAACACAGATCCTGGGCTGGGATCCTGCTGGGATGAGTCTGGAAGCGGGATGAGGCAGTGGCACGGGACTGGGGGGACTGGGAGGACTGGGGGGGCCAGGACTTGGGGTCTGGGGGCTCCCGGAGCCCCCTCAAGCAGAGCTGGGACCACCCATGGGGCGGGAATCACGGCGCATCCCAGGCGGGATCTCCTCTGGCCATCGAGTGTCTGAAACCCCGAGCAGTGCCTTGAAATTACAGCTAATTACAGAGCTCATTTGCATAAATTATAAGGCAAGAGGCAAATGCCTCCAATCCCTCCGAGTGATCAGGGAGCTCAAGGGGGGGACCGAGGGGGGACTGGGGGGTTCGCGGTGGGGACAGGAGGGGTTGGTGCTCCCCAAAACTGCAGCGGGACCTCGGGGTGTGCCCCCCCCACTCGCCAGAGGTGTCCCCAGAGCCTCTGGGGGGGCACAGCTGGGGCTGGGGGGGACGCGGCTGTCGCTGTGCCCTGATGGGTGACAGGGAGGGGGACGAGGGCAGGACCTACAGCACTGGGGGGGTTGGGGACAGCGCTGTCCCCGGGGGAAGGGAGGGAGGGTCGGAGGGATGGAGGGATGGAGGGATGGAGGGATGGAGGGTCGGAGGGATGGAGGGATGGAGCAGGACAGTCACCCCCTGGTCCCCCCAGTACCACGCGGATGGAGGAACAGAGGCACAGCGATGTCCCCCCAGGCCCCAGGACGACGCTGGGGGACAAAGGGACATCCCGAGCCTCCTCCCAGCCCTGTGGCCGAGCACTTCAAACGCTCCTGGCTCCGGAGAGGCCGGCGATTTCCTCCCGGGCCGTGAAAGAAATCGGGGAGGGGAGCGGGACAGGAGCAGATCCGTGTCCCTGTCCCTGTGAGTGCAGCGGGTGCCACACTCTGAGCTCATCCCTGTCCCCGAGCACATCCGTGTGCGCCCTCCCACGCGGGTGGGTGCTGATCACGCATCGGGGTGCCCCGGGGGGGTCCCCGGGGGGGGGGCTCTGCCGCGGGTGCCGCGGGGCTGCGCCGTCTGGGTCGCCCCATCCCAGGGGGACACCCCGGGAGCGGCCGCGGGGCCTCAGACGGGGACAGACGGAACTCCCCGGATCCTCCCCGGGGCTTTTGGGGGGCCCCACGCCCAGACAGCCCCGAGGGGGTGACGCCGGGGTGACGTTGAACCTGCCGAGGGTGCTGGAGGGAGCCTGGGGGGGGGACCCCGAGACTGTTGGCGGTGGCACCGCGGGGACGGTGCCAGGTGAGGAGGGGATGGTGGCGGCACTGGGGGGCCACAGCCCTGCGGGGTGGTCACAGTCCTACGGGGTGGTCGCAGTCCTAGGGGGGTGTCACGGTCCCCACGAGGTGGTCACAGCCCCACGGGGGTCTCACAGCCCCCACGGGGGTCTCACGGTCCCCACAAGGTGGTCACGGCCCCCATGGGGTGGTCACAGCCCCCACAAGGTGGTCACAGCCCCACGGGGGTCTCACAGTCCCCACAAGGTGGTCACGGCACCCATGGGGTGGTCACAGCCCCACGGGGGTCTCACAGCCCCCATAGGGGTCTCACAGCCCCCACGGAAGTGTCACAGCCCCACGGGGGTCTCACAGCGCCCATGGGGTGGTCACAGCCCCCACGAGGTGGTCACAGCCCCCACGGGGATCTCATGGTCCCCATGGGGTGGTCACAGCCCCCACGAGGTGGTCACAGGCCCCACGGGGGTCTCACAGCCCCCACGAGGTGGTCACAGCCCCCACGGCGGTGTCCCAATAAACGGTGGGACACAACCCCCTCCCTGTCCCCAAGCCGTGCCACCACGGGGACAACGCTGCCAGCCACCGTGCCCCGGGGGCCAGCTGGCACCGGGCTGCCCACCTGCTCCCCGAGGCCAGGGCCACCTGCCAGCCTGGCAGAGATATCTGTCGGGATTATCGCGACGGGATTCCCCCGCCCGCAGCGTGCGCCAGGTCACGGCGTGCCCGGAGGCAGCGTTTCCTCAGCGGGAGCAGGAATTACTGTCGGGACTCGACCTCTGCGACGCGGCGACGGAGCTGGCGGCTCGGTGGAGGGTTAAGTGCGATTTTTAATTTGAGTTTTAATTAGTCCCGTGCTAATCTCGCTGCCGTATCTGCGCCCAACCGGCCCGGCTGTCAGTCACGGCCTGGGGAAACCTGCCCGGCACGGGGTGGGGAGCGCCCGGCAGCGCCCGCCCGGCACGGGGCACGTGGAGGCAGCGGGAACGGGGACGTGGGGACGGGACAGGGACAGGGACGGGGACGGGGACGGGGACGGGGACAGGACAGGGACAGGACAGGGACGGGGACAGGGACGGGGACAGGACAGGGACACGACAGGGACGGGGACAGAGACACGGACGGGGACAGGGACAGGGACAGGGCTGGGGACAGGGACAGGGATGGGGACAGGGACAGGGCTGGGGATGGGGACAGGGATGGGGACAGGGACAGCTACACTGGATTGAATTGGGGACATGGGGACACAGCTGCACTGGGAATGGGACACACGGATGTGGTGTGGATGGGACACGTGGAGGCAGCGGGAATGGGGATGTGGGGACGGGGACAGGGACAGGGAGAGGGACAGGGACAGGGACACGAGGCTGCTCTGGGGACAGGGACATGGGGACAGCGTCACGGACATGGGGACATGGGGACATGGCTGCACTGAGAGTGGGACACACGGACGTGGTGGGGATGGGACACCTGGATGGGAATTGGGACAGGTGGGTGCTTTGGGGACAGGGACAGTGCACCAGAGACGGGACACTGGGGACAGGGACACTGGGGACAGGGACAGTGCGCCAGGGCTGGGACACTGGGGACAGGGACACTGCGCCGGGGCTGGGACGCCGGGCTGCAGCGGGAATGGGGACATGGATGCAGAGGGAATCGGGACATGTGGATGCACCAGGGACAGGGACAGGGACACGGCGCTGGGGACGGTGAGGGACGGGGACGGGGGAGGAGCCGCAGCTCCCGTGACCGAGCGCTGGCACGGGGCGGGGACTGGGGGCTTGGGGACAGGGACAGCGGGCACAGGGACTGCAGGCATGGCGTGTCCCCGCTCCGTGTCACTGCTCCGGGTCCTCCGGGACCTCCCGGTGCAGCCTGACCGTGCTGTGTGTCCCCACGTCCTGGTGTCCCCGTGTCCCCATCCCAGCCGTGCCGTGCCAACCAGCGCATCCCTGTCCCCCCCTCTCTGCGCACCAGTGTCACCTCCAGGACGGTGGCGATGTCCCTTTCCCACGCACGGTGACACGGCTCGCGCCCGCGCCGGCGTCACTCCCGCCCGGGGAAACTGAGGCACGGAGCGACAGGCTGGGACTTGTCCCTGCAACCGGGGCGGGAGCGGCGGCAGCGGAGCCTCCCCCGAGCCGCTGCCCACCCGGGGGGCTCCGGGGGTCACCCTGGCCCCTCCCTCCGCGGAGCTCCTGGGGACACCCCTGTTCGGGGTCCCCAGCCGGTGTCCCCTCCCTGGAGGAGGTGACAATGCCATTTGGGATGTCCCCCGCCAGCTCCGGGCTGATGTCGCGGGGTCCCCAGCCGATGTCCCCTCCCTGGGAGGTGACAATGACATTTGGGATGTCCCCTGCCACCCCGGGGGGGGTGACAATGCCATTTGGGATGTCTCCCGCCAGCCGGGGCTGATGTCGCGGGGTGCCCACCCTTGGAGGTGACAATGCCATTTGGGGGGTCCCCTGCCAGCCGGGGCTGATGTCGCAGGGTCTCCAGCCGGTGTCCCCTCCCCGGGGGGGGTGACAATGGCATTTGGGATGTCCTCCGCCAGCTCCGGGCTGGTGTCCCAGGGTGCCCACCCCGGGGGGGGTGACAATGACATTTGGGATGTCCTCCGCCAGCTCAGGCTGATGTCGCGGGGTCCCCAGCCCGTGTCCCCTCCCCGGGGGGGGTGACAATGCCATTGGGGTGTCCCCCGCCAGCTCCGGGCTGGTGTCGCAGGGCGCCCACCCTGGGAGAGGTGACAATGACATTTGGGATGTCCCCCGCCAGCCCAGGCTGATGTCGCGGGGTGCCCACCCCGGGGGGGTGACAATGGCATTTGGGATGTCCCCTGCCACCCCGGGGAGGTGACAATGCCATTTGGGGTGTCCCCTGGCAGCTCCGGGCTGATGTCGCAGGGTGCCCACCCCGGGGGGGTGACAATGCCATTTGGGGTGTCCCCCGCCAGCTCCGGGGTCCCTCTCCGGGGCGCGGGGACAGCCCCGGCCTTCGGGCCAGGCGCCACCGAGCCACGTCCCACCCGTGGCTGTCCCCGTGTCCCCCCAGCACCGGCACCCAGCGCCCGCCTCCGCCGCTTTTACGAGCCCGGCCGGAGCCGCAGTGTCCCCGGGGGTGTCCCCGAGTGTCCCCAACCGCACCCCGGCCCCTTCCCCCCGCAGCGCGCCGGGGCTGGGACGGAGCCGGGGAGAGCCGGGCTGGGTCCGGCCGGCTCCGGTAGCCGCGCTGGGACCCCCGGGTGGCTTTCGGGGTGTCGGGGCGGGGGTCGGGGCGCCGGTGCCAGGCGGCGATGAGTAAGCGGAGCTCGGTAATTAAAGGGAGGCTCTCGCCGCAGCAGGTTCCCACAAATGGAGGCCCCGCGGCCACAGACACGGCACAACAAAGCACCGGGCAATTATTTGGCTCCAGTGGGAGCTGCTGGTCCCGTGGTGGGGGGGGGGGAGGGCCGGGGCCAGCTGGGCACCCCCGGGCCGGCAGCGCTGGCACGGCCGAGGGGGAGCCCGGGGGGACCCCCCCGGTTAGCGGGGACCCCCGAGCCCCTCTCTGGGACCCCCTGGTTAGCGGGGACCCCCGAGCCCCTCGCTGGGACCCCCGAGCCCCTCTCTGGGACCCCCCGGTTAGCGGGGACCCCCCACCCCCTCTCTGGGACCCCCGACCCCGGGTCTGGGACCCCCGACCTCCTCTCTGGGACCCCCGACCCCTCTCTGGGACCCCCCGGTTAGCGGGGACCCCTGACCCCCTCTCTGGGACCCCCCCGGTTAGCGGAGACCCCCGAGCCCCTCTCTGGGACCCCGATCTCGGTGAGGGGTTGGGGATCCCCCGTCGCTCCCGGCAGCTGGAGAGCCCCCAAAAAGCCGCCGAGCGCCCTGAGCCCCCCCCCCCGCACCTCTGCCAGGGCAATGGGGACCCCCCCGCTCCTCTCCGGGAACCCCGAGCCCCTCTTAGAAGGGGACTGGGCACCCCCACATCGCTCCCGAGAACCCCGAACCCCCCGAACGCCCCGATCTCGGTGAACCTGAGCCCTCCCGAGCACCCCAAAATCTGCACGGGGAGCCCTAAACCCCCCTCCCCCGGCACCCTGAGCGCTGCAAGGGGAGCGGGCACCCCAAAACCTCCCCAGATCCCCCTGAGCACCCCAAAATCTGCGCGGGCACCGGGAACCCCTCTGAGCACTCCGAATCCTACAAGAGAACTGGGGACCCCAAACTCTCCGAGCACCCCGACCTCCCCCAGCACCCCAACTCTGTGAGGGGGCTGGGGGCCCCCCTGAGCACCCCGAGCCCTGCAGGGTGACGGGACCCCCCAAACCCCGCTGTGCCCCCCACTCCGGGGGGTGCTGGGGTCCTTCAGGAGCCATTGTTGGGTGACATCAATCCCGGACCCCCCCAAATCCTCCTCACGGACCCTCCCGGGGTGCCCCGAGGAGCCTCTGGTGGGTGGGGGGGAGAGGGGGATCCCCGGGACTCCCCCACGGCGGGGGGACCCCGCTGACGTCATCCGGCTTCAACAGCTCCGGGCCCCCCCTCCGCCAATCACAAGAGCGGCTCGTCCGCCTCGCCCCTTCCATTGCCTCGTTAATCTGTCGATCAAAAACGTCTGACCAATCAAAAGCGGTGTTTTGGGCGGGTCCCGCCCACGAGGAAGTCCGCCCCCCCGGAGGCCTGTCAATCAAACAGCGGATGGCCACAGGTTGGGCTCGCGCCCATTGGCTGTTTGTGTTGTCAATCAAAAATCTACCCTGCTATTGGCTTCCCGCTGCCGTCCGTCACCTCGCAGCTCCGCGTCCATTGGCGGAGCGGTCCCTCCATCACGAACCCTATTGCTCGGCGCAGCTGCCCATCAACCACCAACCCGCCGCGGATTCGCAGCCGCTCCACCACCTCACCGCCCATTGGTCAGAGCGCCTCCAAACCTGGCGGCGATTGGTCGAAAACCCCTGGCGGGGCGGGCGCAGCAGGGCGGTGCCCGGCGGACGAAGATGGCGCCGTGAGCGGGTCGGAGCCGCCGCCGCCCCCGGCCGGTCAGTGCGGGGGGAGCGGGGCCGGGGCGCGGCCGCACCGGAGCCGCCGGGCCGGGGAGCGACCCTGCGGCCTCCCCGGCCCGCCCTCCCTCAGCGCCCGGCGGGCGGGCCGCGCTTCCGGCGCCGGGGCCCGGTCGGGGGCGGGCCCGGCCTTTCGGACCCGCCTCCCCCGGGACCGCCCGGAGGGGCCGGTGTGGGGGAGGGGGGGGCCGGGTGTGATGTTTTGGGGGGGGGTCCCGGGGGGTTGTCGGCTCGTCCCGGTCCGGAGGTGGCGGGGTCAGTTCTGGGGGTGCCCGGGATGCTCGGGGGGTCCCCGGGAGCGGGGTCAGGGCGGGCCCGGGACCCCCCGCACGCCGGGGCCGGGTCGGGGTCTGCGGGGAGCCGCTCCGGTTTTGGGGGGGTTTTTGGGGGGTGGAGGGGTTGGGGAGGTGGGGACGGGGATTTTGTGGGGTTTGGAGAGGCATTGGGGCTGGTTCCCCTTTGGGGGAGCCGTTCCCGTGGTGGGGTTTGGGATGGTTCCCGAATTTCTCTGGTGGGATTCGGGATGGTTCCCAAATTTTCCCGGTGGGATTCATTTCCCTGGTGGGATTCGGGCTGGTTTTCCCTGGTGGGGTTTGGGATGTTCCCGAATTTCTCTGGTGGGATTTGGGATGGTTCCTGAATTTCCTTGGTGGGATTTGGGATGGTTCCCAAATTTTCCCAGTGGGATTCATTTCCCTGGTGGGATTTGGGATGGTTCCCGAATTTCCCTGGTGGGACTTGGGGCTGTTTTCCCCCATGGGATTCATTTCCCTGGTGGGATTTGGGATGGTTCCCAAATTTCCACGGTGGGATTCGGGGCTGTTTTCCCCGGTGGAATTCGGGATGGTTCCCAAATTTCCTTAATGGGATTCATTTCCCCGGTGGGATTCGGGATGGTTCCCAAATTTTCCCGGTGGGATTCCGGGCTGTTTTCCCTGGTGGGATTCATTTCTCTGGTGGGATTCGGGATGGGGAATTTTTAAAAAACCAGCCCCAAACTGGGTTCTGGCCGGTTTGAACCCGATCCCTCCGCAAATCCTGCCCGGGATTATCCCGAGGCTTTGCCCGATTTCCTGCTGTTCATATGGAAATCCGAGCATTTAGGCTTGGAATGTTCCTTTTCCCTGGAAAAACAAACGGAGCTGCTCCCCTTGGGGGAGGTTTCCATAATCCCGAGGGGTTTTTGGGGGTTTTTTTTGGAGTTTTCCATGGATTTTAGGGCGCTCTGCTTCACCCGGGCTCCCACCGCAAGTGGGAAACGCACGGAGGGATCGCGCCGGGCTTCCCTTTATTAAAATCCCGATTTATTTTTCGGGGATAATGCGATTTTTTTTTTTCCCGGGATCTGGCTGCGATTCGCAGCCAGGGCTGTTCATCCTCGGCTCTGCCCTAATTCCCGTGGGAAGGGAGGCGACAGCCGCGCAAAATCCCGGGAAGAACATTCCCTTTAATCCAAGGGAATTTTTTCCAAGGGAAATGGGCGCCCGGAATTCCCACCTGCCTCTTCCCAGGGGTTTGGAAGAGCCCGGAGCTGGATCCGTTCCCACTTTTGTGGCTTTTCCCGGTTTTTTTCCAGCTCTGTTTGGGAAAAAAAACTCCACATTCCCAGGGAGGAAGCGTTATCCCGGGATATCCAAGAGGTTTTGGGGCGAGATTTGGCTGCTCCTCCATCTCCTGGAGGAGTTTTCTCCCGGTTTTAAGGGTCCTTTGGATGCAGCAGCTCCAAAATGAAGGGAATTCCGCGTTTTTCCCTTTTTTTCCACATCCTGGCTGCTTCCAGGAAGGGCCTTTGCGAGGTCGGGGCTGTCCCTGTCACCCTCAGGCATCCCGTGCTTATCCCGGGAAATTTTATGGGGTGGCCAGGGAAATTTGCCGAGGGAAATTTGTCTCCAGATCCGGAAGGAAAGGCATGTGAGGATTTGGGAGAAATTTCTTTTTCCTGGTTTAAACCCTTAAAAAGGAACCGTTCAAAGGCACAAATCGTGCCCTGAATTCCTTTTCATTCCCAGAGTTGGAAAAACGGGCAGCAGGGCTGGGAACGGGAAGATTTTGGGCTGGAATGGGAAGATTTTTGGGGCCAAAATGGGAAGATTTTGGGCTGAAATGGGAAGGTTTCAGGCTGGGAAGATTTTGGGCTGGAAATGGGATGGGGCTGGGAATGAGAGGATTTGAGGCTGGGAAGATTTTGGGCTGGAAATGGGAAAATTTGGGGCTGGGAATGAGAAGATTTCGGGCTGGGAATGGGAAGATTTTGGGCTGGAAACAGGAAGGTTTCAGGTTGGAAATGGGAAGATTTTGGGCTGGAAGTGGGAAAATTTGGGGCTGGGAATGGGAAGATTTGGGGCTGGAATGGGAAGATTTTGAGCTGGAAATGGGAAGATTTTGGGCTGAAATGGGAAGGTTTCAGGCTGGGAAGATTTTGGGCTGGAAATGGGAAGATTTCAGGCTGGAAACAGGAACGTTTCGGGTGTAACTGGGAAGATTTTGGACTGGGAATGGGAAGATTTGGGGCTGGGAATGAGAAGATTTCGGGCTGGAAATGAGAAGGTTTCAGGCTGGGATGATTTTGGGCTGGAAATGGGAAAATTTGGGGCTGGGAATGAGAAGATTTGGGGCTGAGAATGAGAAGGGTTCAGGATGGAAATGGGAAGGTTTCAGGCTGGAAATGGGAAGATTTTGAGCTGGAAGTGGGAAGATTTGAGGCTGGGAAGAATTTGGGCTGGAAATGGAAAGATTTGGGGCTGGGAATGGGAAGATTTTGAGCTGGGAATGGGAGGATTTGGAGCTGGAAACAGGAAGGTTTCAGGCTGGAAATGGGAAGGTTTCAGGCTGGGAGGATTTTGGGCTGGAAATGGGAAGATTTGGGGCTGGGAATGGGAAGAATTGGAGCTGGAAACAGGAAGGTTTCAGGCTGGGAATGGGAAGATTTTGGGCTGGAAATGGAAAGATTTGGGGCTGGGAATGGGAAGATTTTGAGCTGGGAATGGGAGGATTTGGAGCTGGAAACAGGAAGGTTTCAGGCTGGGAATGGGAAGATTTCAGGCTGGGAATGGGAGGATTTGGAGCTGGAAATGGGAAGGTTTCAGGTTGGAAATGGGAAGGTTTCAGACTGGAAACAGGAAGATTTCGGCTTGCTGGGCACACGTGCTTTGAAGCTGGGGGGCTCTGTCAGTTCTGGGGGGGCTGCTCCTTCACACCAGGGCTGTGCTGGGATGCAGGAAAACGAGGGAGACCTGGGAATGCTCGCTGGGATTTCCCTCTGGGAATCACACGAGGGCCAAACCGAGGGAAGAAGGCGACGCCCGGGGCGTGGGGGGCGATTCCCTCTGAAGGTGTGGGATGATTTTGGGCGATCCCAGGAGAATCCCTCGGGATCTGAGCCTCGGGCTGGGCTCCCCGAGGAGCTGCTGGGCTGATCCCTCCTCTGTCCCTGTCCCCACAGCTCGAGGGACAGCATGGCCGCCACTGCCGCCGTCAGCCCCAGTGAATACCTGCAGCCGGCCGCCTCCGCCGCCCAGGTGAGTCCAGCCCGTCCCCAGAGGAGTTTTCCCGGGATGCAGGAGGAGCCAGGACAGCAGGACAGGCCCTGGAGCCGCTCCAGGGGCTCATTCCCAGTCCTGATCCCGGTGTTGTTCCTCCTCCCCTGTGTTTTCCCTGAGGGTCTCTGGTGTTCCTTGGGGTGGGTTTGGGATTTGAGCTGTCTGGGATGTTCCAGGGGGTGAATCCCAGGAAGTTTCCGGGATATCCACGGCCTCGTGATGGTTTTAAGGACACAGGGGTGGGATTTAAAGGTTGTCACCATCCTGGTGTCACCACTGGGGTGCTGGACATCGGCAGGAATTTCGTCACGGAAAAATTTAGGAATTGGGGGTTTTTTTTGGGATGGGCTGCCCAGGGAGGTGGTGGGGTCACCTGGAGGCGTTTAAGGACAGACTGGACGTGGCACTCGGTGACAAAGCGTCACCCGGGTTGGACTTGGATGATCTCAAAGATCCTTTCCAACCTCAGCCATCCTGAGGAATTCTGCTCTCCCGTAAAGGCACACGTGGGTAATTAAGCAGCTCCCTTAATCAGGGGTGTCTCATTAGCACGGGCTGTTTCTCGGGCTGCTCGGCACTGATTTCCCTGTCTTCCCCAGGACTCGCAGCCCTCTCCCCTGGCCCTGCTGGCGGCCACATGTAGCAAGATCGGCCCCCCCCGCCGTGGAAGCCGCCGCGACGCCGCCGGCCCCTCCGCAGCCCACCCCTCGCAAACTGGTGCCCATCAAACCCGCCCCGCTGCCCCTGGGCTCGGCCAAGAGCGGCATCGGCATCCTGTCCTCCAAAGGGAACCTCTTCCAGATCCAGGGCTCCCAGGTGGGCACCTCCTACCCCGGCGGGCAGCTGGTTTTCGCCATCCAGAACCCGGCCGTGCTCAGCAAAGGCTCGCGCTCCTCGTCCTCGTCCTCCTCCGGCATCCAGTACCAGGCGGTGCCGCAGCTGCAGCCCGGCGCGGCTCAGACCATCCAGGTGCAGCCCAACCAGATCCAGATCATCCCAGGCACCAACCAGGCCATCCTCACGCCGTCCTCTTCCTCGCACAAGCCCGTGCCCATCAAACCGGCCCCGGCGCAGAAAGCGGCGCCGGGCACGGGCGGCGTGGTCAAACTGCCCGGCGGCGGCAACGTGACCTTGACCTTGCCCGTCAACAACCTGGTGAGCCCCGAGCCGGGCGGCCAGGCGCAGCTGCTCACGGACAGCCCTTCCAAACCGGGCAAAAAGCCTCGGAAAAAGGCCGTGTCCCCCGCCCAGCCGGCCGCCGTGGCCGTGGCCGAGCAGGTGGAGACGGTGCTGATCGAGACCACGGCGGAGAACATCATCCAGGCCGGCAACAACCTGCTGATCGTGCAGAGCCCCGGCTCGGGGCAGCCGGCCGTGGTGCAGCAGGTGCAGGTGGTGCAGCCCAGCAGGAGTCGCAGGTGGTGCAGATCCCGCAGCAGGCGCTGCGCGTGGTGCAGGCCGCCTCGGCCACGCTGCCCACCGTGCCCCAGAAATCCTCGCAGAACTTCCAGATCCAGGCGGCCGAGCCCACTCCCACCCAGGTATCGCCTCCTTGGGGTCTGTCCCTGCTGTTCCTCAGCCTCACTCCCAGGATTTAGGAGCTGGAGGGGTTTGTGAGGCATTCCCGGCTTGGAGTCTGGTGTGGGCGTTGCTGGCTGGGTTCTCTGGTGGCTTGGGGATTGGGATTTGGGAGCTCTCCCAGCCCGGCCCTCTGCTTCTACAGCACCTGGAGGGGCTCAGTGTCCCTGAAACATCCCCAGTGCCAGGGCTGGGGATGGGATGAGCCAGTCTGCTGGGAGCTTCCTGGGAAACGAAGGGCGGTGGGAGAGGGGTTGGTGTCTTCGTGTTGCCTTGGGCAAAGCCAGGCCCTTTCTCCTTTCTCCAGGAGGGCCACAAAGGTCCGGATTCACTTCCCTGTGAGGGCGGGGAGGGGCTGGGATGGAATTCCCAGAGAAGCTGCGGCTGCCCCATCCCTGGAAATGTCCCAAGCCCAGGTTGGAGCAACCTGGGACAGCAAAAGATATCCCTGGAAGTTGAACTGAGCCGATCTTTAGGCTCCTTCCCAACCCAAACCATTCCACGCTTCCTGCGCCGTGCGGGTGGATCCCACCCCTCTTCCTCCCTTCCAGATCTACTTCAAGACCCCCTCCGGCGAGCTGCAGACCGTGCTGCTCCAGGAAGCCTCACCCATGGCCGTGGCCCCGTCGTCGGGGACGTCCTGCGGCAGCCCCGTGTCCCGTAGCCCCGGCCCCGCGGGCGGCGGCCGCAAACCGGCCCCGCGCAAGGAGCGGCCGCTGCCCAAGATCGCCCCGGCCGGGGGCATCCTGAGCCTGAACGCGGCACAGCTGGCGGCGGCCGCCCAGGCCATGCAGACCATCAACATCAATGGCGTGCAGGTGCAGGGCGTGCCCGTCACCATCACCAACAGCGCAGGTGGGTGGCACCGGGCGCGGGGATGGGGGCGGTGGGCGGCTCCCTGAGGCTACCGAGGGTGGGATCGGGTCAGGTGGAGGGTGGGATGTTCCTGGATCGGATTGGATCAAGGGTGGGATGTTCCTGGATCGGATCAAGGGTGGGATGTTCCTGTATTGGATCAAGAGTGGGATGTTCCTGGATCGGATCAGATCGAGGGTGCATGTTCTCGGATCAGATCGAGGATGGGTTGATCCCGGATTGGATCGGATCAGATCGAGGATGGGATGTTCCTGGATCGGATCAGATCAGATCAAGGGTGGGATGTTCCTGGATTGGATCGAGGGTGGGATGTTCCCGGATCGGATCAGATCAAGGGTGGGATGTTCCTGGATTGGATCGGATCAGATCGAGGGTGGGATGTTCCTGGATCAGATCAGATCAAGGGTGGGATGTTCCTGGATTGGATCAGATTGAGGGTGGGATGTTCCTGGATTGGATCAGATCAAGGGTGGGATGTTCCCAGATCGGATCAGATCGAGGGTGGGATGTTCCTGGATTGGATCGAGGGTGGGATGTTCCCGGATCGGATCGGATTGAGGATGGGTTGATCCCGGATTGGATCGGATCAGATCAAAGATGGGATGTTCCCGGATTGGATCAGATCAAGGGTGGGATGTTCCCGGATCAGATCGGGTCAGATCGAGGATGGGTTGATCCCGGATTGGATCAGATCAGATTGAGGATGGGATGTTCCTGGATCGGATCAGATCGAGGGTGGGATGTTCCCGGATCAGATCGGATCAGATTGAGGATGGGATGTTCCCAGATTGGATCAGTTCGAGGGCGGGATGTTCCCGGATCGGATCGGATCAGATCCCTCATGGCCCCGAGGGGAGAATGTGGCTCTGCAGCATCAGCACCTTCTGTGGTCGCTCCAGGAAGCCAGGAGTGTTTCCCACAGTGTCCTTTGGGTGATTCCAAGCACATCCTGGCGAGCTGTGGGTAGCAGGGACACGGCTGCCTGCCCAGCCTGGCCGTGCGGAGCTGCAGGAAGCGTCTGAGGTTTCCTGGGAGCTCAGCCCAGCTCTGTCCCCTCCTCAGCTCTGTTCCCAAATCCTTGAGGTGTCTTTTTTCCAGAGAACTGGGACTCGGCCAGGCAGAGGGACACGCTTGTCCCTCCTGCAGCCACCCCTGCCATGGATCCCATTCCAGATCCCCATCCCGGGGCTGGAACATCTCCCTGCATCCCCTGGGAACGAGGAACTCTCCCGAGTTCCCAAACCCGGCGCAGGCACACACGCACAGCTCCCTTCTTCCAGCTCCATGGCCAGGGATCACCATTCCCAGGGAGTGACCCCCTCACTCCAGGGACCTTCCTTAATCCCAAAACCAGCCGGGCACAGCCCTGGTGCTCCTGATCCCAGGGAAGTCACGTCCCTGCAGCCGCCCCGTCCCCCGTTCCACCTCCAACCCTTTCCCGAGGAGCCGAGGGGAGGGAGCCGTGTCTGCGGGGAGTTTTATCTCCGTCCTGATCCAGCCAGACCTGCTGCCCGCCGTGGTTTCTGCTCCAGCAGCTGCCTTTGGCAGCGGGGATCTGCTCCTCCTTGCCCGGCTCCGAGCGGCGTCAGCACAAATCCCGTCCCGGCGCGGTTTCCCGCTCCGCCGTTCTCCCGGGATCGGCTTTTGGGGGGTAGGGGTGGGATTTAATTGGAGATTCCAGGGGCAGATGTGGAGGGGACCGGTAGGACCTGCTGGCCACGGGGGTGATGAGCTGGGCCAGGGCTCAGGCAGGGCTCAGGCAGGACATTCCCTCCTCCTCCTCCTCCTCCTCCTCCGGAGCTGCCGCGTCCCTCGGCTTCGCGCTGCCTTCCCGGCGGATCCCTCGCTCTTTGCCTGCGCTCCCTCCCTGCTGCCTCCGCTCCTCCGCTGCCAGATCCCACTCGTTCTTCCCTTCCTCCTCCTCCTCCCTGCTGCCCCGGGAGCAGCGATCCCATCCCGATCCCGATCCCATTCCCAATCCCGATCCCGCTTGCTGACGCTGACCCCGTCTTCTTCTTTCCAGCCCCCGTCTCGGCTGCCAGGGACGCCCGAGCCTGGAGCGGCCCTTAGGCTGCGGGGTAAGTCCCGTTTTTTTGCTCAATATATTGCACGTTTTTTCAAAGTTTCTTTTTTGTTTCCTCTTTGATCCTTTTTTTCCCCGCCCCCTCAAAAAGGGCCGAAAACTTTGAAAAACCGCACAGTATATTCAGAAAAAAGGGACTTACCGGGGCAAAGGGGGCTGTGCTGCATGTGAGGCTGGAGGAGGGGACAAATTTGGGCTATCCCCTGCTCCAGAGGGTCCGGTGGGAGGAGTGTGGATGGATCCTGATCCCCCTTTTTTTTTTCCCCCCTCCCCAGGCCAGCAGCAGCTGACGGTGCAGAACGTGTCCGGCAACAACGTGACCATCAGCGGGCTGAGCCCCACCCAGATCCAGCTGCAGATGGAGCAGGCGCTGTCCGGGGACATCCAGCCCGGGGAGAAGAGGAGGAGGATGGCCTGCACCTGCCCCAACTGCAAGGACGGCGAGAAGCGGTGAGTTCGGAGCAGGGGAAAAAAGTGGGAGCGGCTCATCCCGCTGGATTCGGCTCATCACGCTGGATCCGCCTCTCCCGGGAAAACCGAGAGCAGGAGAAAAGTGGGAGAAAAGTGGGAGCGGCTCATCCCGCTGGATCTGCCTCTCCCGGGATAACCGAGAGCAGGAGAAAAGTGGAGCAGCTCATCCTGCTGGATCCACCTCTCCCGGGATAACCGAGAGCAGGAGAAAAGTTATCCCGGGAGCAGGAGAAAAGCGGGAGCGGCTCATCCTGCTGGATCCGCCTCTCCCGGGATAACTCCCGGAGCAGGAGAAAAGTGGGAGCGGCTCATTCCACTGGATCCGCCTCTCCTGGGATAACCGAGAGCAGGAGAAAAGTGGGAGCGGCTCATCCCGCTGGATCCGCCTCTCCCGGGATAACCGAGAGCAGGAGAAAAGTGGGAGCGGCTCATCCCGCTGGATCCGCCTCTCCCGGGATAACCGAGAGCAGGAGAAAAGTGGGAGCGGCTCATTCCGCTGGATCCGCCTCTCCCGGGATAACCGGGAGCAGGAGAAAAGTTATCCCGGGAGCAGGAGAAAAGTGGGAGCGGCTCATCCTGCTGGATCCGCCTCTCCTGGGAGCAGGAGAAAAGTGGGAGCGGCTCATCCCGCTGGATTCGGCTCATCACGCCGGATCCGCCTCTCCCGGGATAACCCCGCCTTCCCAGGCAGAAAAGGACCTGGGGGCACTGCTGGACAGCAGGCTGGACATGAGCCAGCCGTGTGTGCCCAGGTGGCCACCTGGCCTGGATCAGGGGTGGTGTGGCCAGCAGGACCAGGGCAGGGATTCTTCCCGTGGTGAGGCCACACCTCGAGTGCTGTGTCCAGTTCTGGGACCCCAATTTAGGATGGACATTGAGGGGCCGGAGCGTGTCCAGAGAAGGGCGACAAGGCCGGTGAGGGGGCTGGGACACAAACCCTGTGAGGAGCGGCTGAGGGAGCTGGGGCTGTTCATCCTGGAGAAGAGGAGGCTCAGGGGTGAGCTGGTCACTCTGCAGCTCCCTGGCAGGAGTGGGAGGTTGGGGTCGGGCTCTTCTCCCAGGGAACAGCGACAGGACGGGAGGACACAGCCTCCAGCTGCACCAGGGCAAGTTTAGGTCGGACATCAGGAAAAAAATCCACTGAAAGAGTAATTCAGGCACTGGAATCTGCCCAGGGACGGGTGGAGTCACCACCCCTGGATGTGCCAGGTTTGGGTGCTTTACCATGGCACCACGTAACCGACCCACGCTTGGTTTTGGGTGCCAAACCACGGCACCAGCGCTTCAACAAAGCGCTCGGTGCCGCGATTTGGGTGGCGAGGAGCTGTCGGCTCACGGGTAGGACACGATGATCCCAAAGTTCTTCCCCCAAACCCATTCACCCCGCGATTCCTCCCTCTCACGCAGGCCGGGCGATCCCGGGAAGAAGAAGCACATCTGCCACATCCCGGAGTGCGGCCGGACGTTCCGCAAGACGTCGCTGCTGCGGGCGCACGTGCGGCTGCACACGGGCGAGCGGCCCTTCGTGTGCAACTGGGTGTTCTGCGGCAAGCGCTTCACGCGCTCCGACGAGCTGCAGCGGCACGCGCGCACGCACACAGGTCTGGGGTCACTCTGGAGGGTCCCTTTTTCCCAGGAATTGCCCCCAAATCCCACCCCGGTACTCACACGGGTCTGGGGTCACTCTGGAGTGTCCCCTTTTTCTGAGGAATTGCCCCCAAATCCTACCCTGGCCCATCCCGGGTACTCACACAGGTCTGGGGTCACTCTGGAGGGTCCCCTTTTCCCAGGAATTGCCCCCAAATCTCGCCCCCGGTACTCACACAGGACTGGGATAGCCCTGGATAGTTCCTGTTCCCCAGGAACACCCCCAAATCCCACCCCGGTACTCACACAGGTCTGGGGTCACTCTGGAGGGTCCCCTTTTCCCGGGAATTTCCCCCAAATCCCACCCCGGTACTCACATGGGTCTGGGGTCACTCTGGAGGGTCCCCTTTTCCCGGGAATTGCCCCCAAATCCCACCCCGGTACTCACACAGATCTGGGGTCACTCTGGAGGGTCCCTTTTTCCCAGGAATTGCCCCCAAATCCCACCCCGGCCCACCCCGGTACTCACACAGGTCTGGGGTCACTCTGGAGGGTCCCCTTTTCCAAGGAACCACCCCTAAATCCTGCCCCAGTCACACACACAGGTCTGGGGTCACTCTGGAGGGTCCCTTTTTCCCAGGAATTGCCCCCAAATCCCACCCCGGTACTCACACAGGTCTGGGGTCACTCTGGAGGGTACCCTTTTCCCAGGAATTTTCCCCAAATCTCACTCCGGCCCACCCTGGCTACTCACACAGGTCTGGGGTTCCCCTGGAGTGTCCCCTTTTTCTGAGGAATTGCCCCCAAATCCTACCCTGGCCCATCCCGGGTACTCACACAGGTCTGGGGTCACTCTGGAGGGTCCCCTTTTCCCAGGAATTGCCCCCAAATCTCGCCCCCGGTACTCACACAGGACTGGGATAGCCCTGGATAGTTCCTGTTCCCCAGGAACACCCCCAAATCCCACCCCGGGTACTCACACAGGTCTGGGGTCACTCTGGAGGGTCCCCTTTTCCCAGGAATTGCCCCCAAATCTCGCCCCCGGTACTCACACAGGACTGGGATAGCCCTGGATAGTTCCTGTTCCCCAGGAACACCCCCAAATCCCACCCCGGTACTCACACAGGTCTGGGGTCACTCTGGAGGGTCCCCTTTTCCCGGGAATTGCCCCCAAATCCCACCCCGGTACTCACATGGGTCTGGGGTCACTCTGGAGGGTCCCTTTTTCCCAGGAATTGCCCCCAGATCCCACCCCGGTACTCACACAGGTCTGGGGTCACTCTGGAGGGTCCCCTTTTCCCAGGAATTGCCCCCAAATCCCACCCGGGTACTCACACAGGTCTGAGGTCACTCTGGGGGTCCCCTTTTCCAAGGAACCACCCTAAATCCTGCCCCGGTCACACACATGGGTCTGGGGTCACTCTGGAGGGTCCCCATTCCTGAGGAATTTCCCCCAAATCCCACCCCGGTACTCACACGGGTCTGGGGTCACTCTGGAGGGTCCCCTTTTTCTGAGGAATTTCCCCCAAATCCCACCCGGGTACTCACATGGGACTGGGATAGCCCTGGATAGTTCCTGTTCCCCAGGAACACCCCCAAATCCCACCCCGGGTACTCACACAGGTCTGGGGTCACTCTGGAGGGTCCCTTTTTCCCAGGAATTGCCCCCAGATCCCACCCCGGTACTCACACAGGTCTGGGGTCACTCTGGAGGGTCCCTTTTTCCCAGGAATTGCCCCCAAATCCCACCCCGGTACTCACACAGGTCTGGGGTCACTCTGGGGGGTCCCCTTTTCCAAGGAACCACCCCTAAATCCTGCCCCGGTCACACACATGGGTCTGGGGTCACTCTGGAGGGTCCCCATTCCTGAGGAATTTCCCCCAAATCCCACCCGGTACTCACACGGGTCTGGGGTTACTCTGGGGGGTCCCCATTCCTGAGGAATTTCCCCCAAATCCCACCCCGGTACTCACATGGGTCTGGGGTCACTCTGGAGGGTCCCCTTTTTCTGAGGAATTTCCCCCAAATCCCACCCTGGGT
>JACSVZ010000027.1:598137-634904 GCA_014706295.1 Lycocorax pyrrhopterus obiensis
AGGGACGTGGGTCCCAATTTTCCTCCCATGGGGCAGGGACGGGGACCCGGGTGTGAGCTGGGGGGTCCCGTGGGTCAGAGCCCCGCGTGGGCATCCCCCCCGTGGGCATCAGCCCCGCACCTCCGTGGGCAGCACCGGCGTGGGTGGTACCCCCGTGGGCACCCCCGCATCCCCGTGGGCAGCAGCGGCGTGGGCAGCACCCCGCCCGGCCCGCGGTATGCGGACGGACCTGCCGGGCAGCGCCCTGCCCGCGGGGGACCCTGCGCGCCCGGCCGGCGCGGGGGGTGCAGGATGGGACCCTCGTGGGGGGCTCGGCTGGTCCCGTGTCACCCCCACACCCGGCAGCCTCCGGTGTCCCCATCCGGAGAAGCCTTGGAGAGCCGAGGACAGGGTGGGGGGCCAGGGCTGGACCCCTGAGACTCTTGGTGGGGATGATTTGGGGTCGCGATGCCGGACCCCTGAGACTCTTGGTGGGGATGATTTGGGGTCGGGATGCCGGACCCCTGAGGCCCTTGGTGGGGATGATTTGGGGTCGGGATGCCGGACCCCTGAGGCCCTTGGAATGAATGATTTGGGGTTGGGGATTCCAGACCCTGAGACCTTGGTGGGATGATTTGGGGTCGGATTCCAGACCCTGAGGCCCTTGGAATGAATGATTTGGGATCGGGATGCCGGACCCCTGAGACCCTTGGCAGGGCTGATTTGGGGTCGGGATTCCAGACCCCTGAGACCCTTGGTGGGGATGATTTGGGGTCGGGATGCTGGACCCCGGAGACCCTTGGAATGAATGATTTGGGGTCGGGATGCTGGACCCCGGAGACCCTTGGAATGAATGATTTGGGGTCAGGATTAGGAACCCCTGAGACCCTTGGCAGGGATGTTTTGGGGTCGGGACGCCGGACCCCTGAGACCCTTGGCAGGGATGTTTTGGGGTCGGGACGCCGGACCCCGGTGTCCTTCGGCAGGGATGGAGCCGGAGAGCCGGAGCGTGGAAAACACGCTGCGTTTATTCCAGTACAAAACCCAAACCCCACAGCCCCGCAGCCTCTTCACAGCACAAACGCTCCCCTCGCCGCGCGGGGGGCACCCCCGGGGGCCACCCCTCTCCATCCCCGCCGCAGCCGCCCGGAGCCCCGGCCGGGCCGGTCCCTCCCTGCCCCGGGGAGGCGGCCCGGGGGTGGGTGGGGGACGCGGCGGTTCGGGGCGCGGGGCCGGGATCCCCACGCCGCAGCAGGCTGGACTGGTTTCCCGGCCGCCGTCCCTCCCCACCCGGTTTTACCGCCTTCATTGCCCCATCGCGGCAGGCAGAGCCCCGGGGGTGCGGGGGCTGAGCGCACCCGGGGGGGCTGAGCGCACCTGGGGGGGGCGGTAGGGGGTAGAGAGCACCTGGGGTCCCCCCCCATCGCAGCCCCCCGGCTCTGGGACAGCTCGCTGAGGCTGAACTCCGAGTCCCTGCGCGGCCGTGGGGCTCCCTGCGCGGCCGTTCCCTCGCCAGCCCACCCGCGGGGTGCCCCCGGTGCGGCCCCCCACAACCCGCGGCTGCAGCAGGGGGGCCCCAAAAGGCCGGAGACCCCCCAGATGCTGCTGGAGCCGGGCTAAAATCCCGCTGGTGCGACACTGTGGGACCTTGGGGAGGGTCCTGAGCCCGCCTGGGGTCCCGTCGGGAGGTGAAATCCCGTTTGGGGGGGACACCGAGGGGGAATTTTGTGCTGGAAAAGGCAAATGCCGGAGTCGGGGACGTCCTTCGAGAGCTGCGGAGAGCCCAGGTCACCCGAGTCCTGCCGAGGGACAGCGCTGGGGCTGCGGACGCGTCCTCGCAGAACCCCCCCAGCGAGACTTCACCTCGTGCTGGGGGGTCCCAGCCCCATGGCTCGCCCCTGCCCCACGGCGCGGGGGGGCTGCTGCCAGCCCGTGCCGCATCCATGGGGACGGGGACAGGGACGGGGACAGGGATGGGGACAGGGATGGGACCCTCTGAGGGGTCCTCCCCCTCCCCATCCACACAGCCCACGGCCGCGGCTTGGGCCTGGGACATCCGCTCTGCCCGAGCGGCAAAGCCTGGCTTCACCTTAATAAAATAATAATAATTAATAATAATAATTAATAATTAATAATAATAATAATAATAATAATAAAACACTCAAAACCGAAGGTCTCGGGGCGCCCTCTGGGCACGGACCCCACTCGACTTCACCTCTACCCCTTCCCCCCGACCTCGGGGTGCTCCGAGCTCGGGCAGCCCCCGACGCGGCCCCCCCCGAGCCCCCCAGGACGGGGCCATACCGGGGGATCAGCCCCCTCCGCCCCCAAATCTTCCCCCCTCCCCAGATTCCCAACTGGTTTGAACTGGTGTTGGCTGGGGGGCAGCGCCGGGGGGACCCCCGGGTGCCTTGAGCAGCCAGCGAACCCCACCCCACCCGACCCCAGCGCTGCCCCCCAAAACCTCCCCCCTCCCCCTCCCAGGTCCCGGGTTTAGCGTCTCCTTCTGTGTCCGAGGGGTTCTGCCAAAATCGGGGTGTAAGACCCCAAAAAGATCTAAAAACCGAGGTTCGCGGACCCCCAGCCAGGGGTGCGGGACAGATACGGGGTGCCCTGGGGACAGGGGGGCGACCCCAGGGGAGGAAAACTACGGGGTCCCTGGTGGGGGAAGCCCCGGGGTGTCCCCCGGAGGTGCAGGGACGCGGGAAGGGACAGCTCTGGGGTCCCCGGGGGGACGGGCAGCATGCACGGGGGGGCCAGGCAGAGTTCCCTGGAATTTCGGGATCCCGGGGAGGGACGGCTACGGGGCCACGGGGGGACAGGCAGCATGCACGGAGGGGACAGCGGGGGTCCCTGAGGGGACAGGGCGGTGGCTGCGGTCCCCAGTGGGGTCCCCAGAAGGGACAAGGGGGGGGCACGGGCAGCTCGCCCGCGGTGGGGGATGCCCCGCAGGGAGGGGCGGTGCCCGGGGGGGGCGGGCGGGGGTCTCGGGGCGGCGCGCGGGCAGCGCGGCCGTGCCAGGCCGGAGGAATGCGGCCGTCCCGGCTCTCCCGGGCCCGCGGCCGCCCCGGTGCTTCCCGCCCGGGGCCGCGGCGGTGGGTGTGGGAAAGCTGCAGGTGTGCGCTTGGGCAACCGCCCGCCGCCCGCCGCTCGCCCGCCGCGGCCCCCGCAGCCCCCCCGAGCTCCGCACGGCTCACATTCACGCGGGACTTCTTTTTTTTTTTTTTTTCCTTCCCTTTTTCCCCGTTTTAGCCACGATTCAGGCCAAAAAAATGGGCTTCGCATCCTCAAAATGGAGCCAAAGCGCGGCTCCAAGGGGTGCGGGACCCCCGCCAGCTCAGCATCCCCAGCTGGGGCAGGGGGACGTCGCCAGCCCCCGACCCCCCCGCGTGTCGCCCGGGGGTGACAGTGCCCAAACCTCGTGGGTGACGAGAGAACGGGGCTGGCACGGGGCGGGGGCCGAGCCCCGGGTGCCACCGTTTGGAGGGGACCGTGGGGAGGGGGCCGGGGGGCTGCGGCCGCCCTCCCCGAGCGGAGGCTCCCGGGTTTCTCCTCTCCTCTCTCCCTTTCTCCTTCTCCTTCCTCCCCTTTGGGCTGGACGTGCCCGGGCAGCGCCTGCTCCTTCGGCTCCCATTGATGTTCCTCCCAAACAGCCCCGCCGCCTGCCAGCAGCCTCCCGAAAGCAAAAAAAAAAAAAAAGATTTGGGAAGCCGGGGGAGGATTGTGGCGGGGGGGAAGAACCGGGGCGGGAGAGCGGGAGCGGGACAAGTGAAACCGCCGCGGGGCAGCTCCGGCTGCGGCGCTCCCCAACGCCGGGGCCGTGCCACCGGCCTCGTCCCCGGCCTCGCCACCGCTCCCAGCACAAGGTGCCAGCCCTGCGCCCACCCCCGCCCTAAACCCCTTCGGAGACCGGCCCCGAAAGGTCCCCCCCCGGCCACCCCCCGCCCCACCTCCATCCGTGTCCCCCCGGGGCTCAGCGGCTCAGTTTGTGGGGGCGGCCGTGCCCCCTCCGACTCCCTCTTGCCTCCTTGGCGGCCGACGGCTCCCCGGCGCCTTTGCCCTCGGGTTCGGCCCCGTCCTTGCCGCCGTCGTGCGTCTTCATGTGCTTGCCCAGGTGGTCGCTGCGCATGAAGACGCGGCCGCAGACGGGGCAGGAGAATTTCTTGGCGCCCGTGTGGGTCTGGAGGTGCCGCTGGAGCTCGTCGGAGCGGGTGAAGCGCTTGCCGCAGAAGAGCCAGTTGCACACGAAGGGCCGGTCGCCGCTGTGCCAGCGCAGGTGGGCTTTCAGGTGGGAGGTCTTGGCGTACGCCTTCCCGCAGCCGGGAATGTGGCAGTTGTGCAGGTGCTTGCGCTTCACCCCCTCGGGGCACGGGCCCCCCCTCTCCGCCTCCTGGCAGTTGGGCAGCGGCACGCCGCCTGCCCCCCGCCCCTGGGCACGGCCCGCCGGGCCCCCTTCGGCCGCCCCCCGCCCTCCGCCTCCGGCCCCCCGCGGCTCCGGGGGCCCCTCCAGCGCCTTCACCCCCTCGGCCGCCAGGAGATGCTGCGCCGGCGGGGGCAGCAGGTGGGCGGGGGGCGCGCAGAGCTGGTGCTCGCCCCCGCCGTAGCCGCCCAGGGCCGCGGGTAGCCCGGGGTGCGCGGGCACCTGCAGCCCCCCGCCTTGCCCGGGGGGCAGCTCCATCCAGCTGGCTCCGGCGTGGAGGTCCCACCAGTTGACACCTCCGCCCTCCTCGCCGGGGGCGCCGGGGTGCGGGGGCCGAAACCAGGGCTCGTAGGGATGCGCCATGTCCGGGGCGGCCGGCAGCAGCTTGGCGTAGGCTCCGGGGGCGGCGGGGCCGTCGGGGGCAGCTCTAACCTCGGGGGGCCATGGGGCTCGTAGGCGCCGGGGGCGGCGAAGGCGGCGTCGTCGGGCCCCGGCAGCGGCAGCTCCGGCGGCGGCAGCGGCGAGGCGAAGTCGGGGGCCCCGGCGCGGCGGGGCCGTGGGGCTGGAAGGGCTGGAGCGGCTGCAGGTCCAGGTGGGTCGGGGAGGCGCGGGGCGCGTCCGAGGGCTGGGATCCCAGGGAGCCGCAGACCGCCGTCAGCATTGCGGGGCGGCGGCGCGCACAGACCTGCGGGGCCAAGCGGGGCGGGCGGGGAGGGGGAGAAGAGCTGTGAGAAAAAAGGGGAGGGGGGGCACAGCTCCGCTCCCCCCCCCCCCCGTGCCTGCGCGCACCGGCACCGCGCACCCGCGGTTTGGGGTCACTGAGCCCCCACCGAGGGGGCTGCGCTGCTCTGCCACGATGGTGGCACCGGTTTGGGGGAGCACCTCTTACAGCCGTCCCCGTCCCCTACGGACCCCGTGCCAGCCCCTGGTGCCGGTGGGTCCCGTCCGCAGCCCAGAGGGGTCGGTGCCTAATTCCAAAATCCAAGGAAACCTCCAACATCTGCCTTGTCGCCTCCCCGACTGTGTCCCCCAACACCGCCAGGGTCCCCAAGGGGACAGAGGTGGCATCCCCAAGCCCATGGCCCAACCACAGGGGGACACGGCACCCACGGGGGGACACAGCACCCATGAGGGGACACGGCACCCACGAGGGAACACGGCACCCACGGGGGGGGACACAGCACCCACGGGGGGACACAGCACCCGCGAGGGAACACGGCACCCACGGGGGGACATGGCACCCACGGGGGGACACGGCACCCACGGGGGGACACGGCACCCACGGGGGGACACAGCACCCGCGAGGCCAACCCGGCTCTCCCGCATCCCAGCCGGGCTGGGAAACCATCACCCCGCCTCTGCTCCCGCCCCAAGCCCAGGGCCCAGCTGGGAGCCCTCAGGCCCATTTTTGGGGGGGCTGCACCCCCAGGCCGGTTGGCAGCAGGATGAGGCAGCGGAGCCGCGGGCCGAGCCCCCGGCAGCGCTTTGAAGCCGGGCTCGGGGCTGCCTTCGCCCGCGGCCCCGGGGCCCCGGCGGCACCGGCGGCACCCCCAGACCCCCGGGCACCCGCAGGCTCCCAGCAGGGCCGCCGTGACTCAGCGGGAGCTGTGCAAACCCCACTGGGGACGGGCCCCACCCCGGTGTCGAAATCCACCTGCCGCCACCGGCTCCCGCCCCCCACCTTCCCACCGGCGCCGCGGTGAGGGGCGGCCGAGACCCCCCCTCACTGAAAACCCCCCCGTTGTCCCCTCTGGTCGCCGTCTCCTTCTCCCGACCACCCCCACACTGCTCCCCCCGGCTCCTCAGCACCCCCAGCCCGCGCGGGACAGGGACAGACCTTTAGGGACACATTTGGGGGGTGCTGAAAGATTTGGGGTGGGGGATGCCCTGAACAAAGGGGCCGGACCCCCAGAGCCCCTCGATCCCAGCACTGGGATTCCAGGGCGGGGAGAGGGTCCCCACAATGCTGAAGACCCCCCCAAACTGAGCGGGGACACCAATTTCCCCTGCCAGGTGTCACCCAGGAAGGCAGGGGGACCCCAAAGATCAGGGTGGGAGTTTGGGGGGGGGTCCCAAAACCCCCCCGACGGGACCCACCTGTACCTGTGCTACCGACGCTGGTGGGGGCAGGATGAGCCCCCCCGGCGTGGCAGCTGAGCAGATTTTGGGGTCCTGCTCCCCAGTGGGGGCTCAGCTCTGCCCTCCCCAACCCTGGGGACCGTCCCTGCGTCCTGGGGACACGAGTGGGGTCGGAGAGGGGCCGGCACTGAGGGGGTCCCTCGCTCCCACCCGCAGTGGTGCTCAGTGGGGTCCTGCCCCCTCCTAGACCCCCTGCTCCCCACGAGCTCGAAATTGGGGTCAAACCCACAAAACGCAGCGGTGACAGCCCCGTCACGGGGCTTTGGGGTGGCAGCTGGCACCCACAGGGTCCCCCCAGATCTGGGGACTGAGGGCACCTGGCAGGGACATCCCGCAGCCCCCCCTAACCCCCACAGGAGGGGAAGGGACCCTCCGTGGGGTCCGGGGGTCGGTCCCACCCCATCAGACCCAGCACGGCCCCATCAGGGCTCTCCCGGCTCACCCCACTCCCAACCATCCCCCTCGGCTCGGGGGTCCCACCGACCCCCCCAGTGCAGCCCCACCGTGACCAGCGGCACCGTCCCCCCGTCCCAGCTCCAAACCCGAGGAAAAAGGGCCGCGACTGGGATGGGGGGAGCGCTGGGAGAACCCCCCCCGTCCACGGGCCTGCCTCAGCCAGCCATGGAACCTCCCAGGACATTTTTCCATCCGGGAATGATGACAAAAATCCCCAGGGGCCCCCAGCGTCCTCCCTCCCTCCCTGGCGGGGCTCAGCGACGCGTTGGCCATTTCACCGCAGGGAAACTGAGGCAGCGGCGGGTGAAGCGTCCCGTGAGTCACGGCCCGGGCTGGGCAGAGGCGGCCCGGCCCCGTCTCCCAGCCCCGCCGGTGCCTCGCCCCGCGGCGGGGCCGGGCGGGCGGCGCTGCCCCCAGCACCGGCAGCCCCGACGGGGGAGGGACGGGGGCGGCGGTGGGAGCCGGGCCCGCGGGCTCGGGGGATGCCGCGGCTTTTTGGGGGGGATGCCGTGAGTCCCGGGGGGTGCCCCGGGGTCGGGGGGACGCTGCGGGGTCGGGGGGGGTGCGGTGGGTTCGGGATCGTCCCCGCCGCACAGCTCACGGCAGCGCTCCCCGGAGCCGCAGCGGAGCTCCCCGGGGATTTTTGGGGAGGGGAACGGAGCCGCACCGGTGGCGGCGGGGGGGGGTCCAGCCTGTCCGGCCCCTGGCAGGACTCGGCACCACGGGAGGGGTCTCAGCCCCACGGGAAGAGTCTCAGTCCCGCGGGGAGGGGGTCGCGCTGGAAATTGGAGCGGGGGGACGCAGCGCGGTATCCCGGGAGCCCCGGGGCTCGGTGGCCAGCGGACGCGGCGAGGTGGCGAGCAGGGACTCGTCGGGGCCGGTGCGGGCGGCGAGACCGCCGCGGCCGCGTCCCAGCCGTCGGTCAGGGCAGCCGCGTCCCCGGGACCCTCCCGGGGGTCCCGTCGGGGGTCCCCGCGCCCGGCAGCACCGGGGGTACGTACGGGTCTAGCGGCAGCGAGGTCCCGGCGGGTCCGTCCTCATCGGCGTGGCGCGGGCGCTGCTTCCCGAGGGGACCCCGAGGGACCCGCGCGGCTCCCCAGGGACGGGGCACCCACTGGGCCGGGCGAGCAGGAATGGCCGGGTCCCAGCCCGGCGGCCGGCTCTTCCCTCCGCCCCCCCGCCCAGCTCCACCCCCGGCCCCGGTGATTTTAACCCTTGGAGGCAGAGCCGCAGCCCCGCCGCTTGACAGGAGCCGGCTCCGGTCCCAGGATCCGGCGGATGAAAGCGGAGGGAGGGGACGGGAAGTTCGCAGCAGACACCGCAAACAGGGGGGTAATTAAAGAAGAAAGCAACAACCGCCTCCCTCCCTCCCTCCCGCGCCCGTGGCCGCCTCCTCCTGCCACCCCCCCGGCGACCCCCGGGCACCCCTTCTGTCCCCACCCCCCGGCCTGGCAGGGCAGCTGTCCCCCCCTCGCCTGTTGGTGACACGCAGGTGGCTGCCCTCCCCTGCTGCCACCCCTCCCGGAGACCCCCGGACCCCCCACTTGTCCCCACATCGAGGGGTGACACACAGGGGTGGCCCCTCCTCTCCTGCCACCCCCGCGGGGACCCCCGAGCCCCTCAGTTGTCCTCACATCAAGAGGTGACACACAGGGGTGGCCGCTCTCCCCCTGCCACCCCCGCGGGGACCCCCGGGCCCCCCAGTTGTCCCCACATCAAGAGGTGACACACAGAGGTGGCCCCTCCCCTGCTGCCACCCCCTCCTGGAGACCCCCGGACCCTCACTTGTCCCCACACCAAGGGGTGACACACAGGGGTGGCCGCTGTCCCCCTGCCACCCCCGCGGGGACCCCCGGTTTGTGTGGCCACCGCGGGGGTGGCACACGGAGGTGTCACACACCCGCTCCTGCCCGCGGGGATGGCACCTGTCCCCCTGGGGGGCTCAGTGCCCCCCGTTGCCCCTCGGCCCGGTGCCGTGGGATGAACGGGACAGGGATGGACACGGGGGACAATTTTGGAGGTCAGAGCCGGACCCGCGGCAGGAGGGAGCGGGAGCGCTGGTGGCAGGACCCACCGTGACCCCGATGGATTTGGGGCAGCCCAAAAAAAGCCCAGAAGGTCCTGGCTGAGCCTGTCCCCGCCCGGCCGGGGGTGTCCAACCCCCCCTGTCTCCCGTGTCCCCCCCGAGGCTGCCGGGTGACAACACCGCGGCCAGTGGAGCCACTTAATCACCGGCGCGTCGTGTCCCCATTTCAAACCCCTGCGCCCGCCCGGTGGCCACCACAGCCCCGTGGGGACTCCGGGGGGCACGGTGGGAGCCCACCCGTCCCCACATGCCGCGGGAAAAGGCTCCGGTGGCCCCGCAGAGCCGGGACAGGGCTGGCAGCGCCGGGATCCCGGCTGGCGCGTGGGAGCCCGCATCTCCCGGCGAGCCTGCCGAGCGCCCGGCCGGGCGGAGGGTGCAGGGAGCTCCTCCTTCGCCCCGGGGAAAACTCTCCCGGTTTTCATCATCGCAGCAGGGATGGCTCCACCGCCGCCGCCACCGAAACGCGGCTGCCTCGTGGGCTGAGCGCGGCCCCGCGGCTCGGCCCCGCCGGGCTCCGGGAGGGGCGTCCCGGGGTGGGCACGGAGGGTGGGGACCCTGGGGTGGGGACCCTGGGATGGGGATCTCGGGATGGGGACCCTGGGATGGGGATCCTGGGATGGGGATCCTGGATGGGGACCCTGGGATGGAGACCCCGGGATGGGGATCCCGGGATGGGGACCCTGGGATGGGGATCTCGGGATGGGGACCCCGGGATGGGGATCTCAGGATGGGGATCTCGGAATGGGGATCTCAGGATGGGGATCCTGGATGGGGACCCCGGGATGGAGATCTCGGGATGGGGACCCTGGGATGGGGATCTCGGGATGGGGATCCTGCCATGGGTATCCCGGGATGGGAAGGGGCAGGATGAGCGGCTGGTGGGGGTTGGTTGTGCAGAAATGGGGTGAACACACACACGGGGCTCTGTAGGGCACATGTGGGGGATTTGGGGGGACCCCAACCCCAGGGTCTCACTGCGTTTCCTCTCCTCTGCCTGCCCAGGAGGATCCAGGGCCGTTCCTGTGGCTGCTCCAGCTTGGGGACCCCCGAGTGTTGTTGGTGGCCTCGGGCTCCCTGGCTGACCCCTGCTGGGGGCCGGATTGTGGCCAGCAACAGCTCTCTGGGGCAAACTGGGCATGTGCAGCTCCAGCCATCCCAATCCCAATCCCAATCCCTATCCCAATCCCAATCCCGATCCCAGTCCCTGCCGTGCCCCCACAGGGAACAGGGACGGTGTCTCCTGGTCCTCGGTGCCCCCTGCACACGCGGCCTGTCCCACGTCCCTTCGCTCCAGGGACTTCTCCCAGTTCTCCCAGTGCTCCACCAGTGCAGGAGGGTCCCAGCTGCTCCCCTCCCAGTGAGGGCCTGCTCCAGGAAGGGGCTGCAGGGTGGGAGGATGTGGGGACGCCGCAGGGACAGGGATGAGGATCTGGGAAGGCCCTGACCACCTCATCCCGCCAGCGCCGGCCCCCAAAACCCCACTGGGACCCTCCAGACCCATCCCAAAACACAGATCCTGGGCTGGGATCCTGCTGGGATGAGTCTGGAAGCGGGATGAGGCAGTGGCACGGGACTGGGGGGACTGGGAGGACTGGGGGGACCAGGATTTGGGGTCTGGGGGCTCCCAGAGCCCCCTCAAGCAGAGCTGGGACCACCCATGGGGCGGGAATCACGGCGCATCCCAGGCGGGATCTCCTCTGGCCATCGAGTGTCTGAAACCCCGAGCAGTGCCTTGAAATTACAGCTAATTACAGAGCTCATTTGCATAAATTATAAGGCAAGAGGCAAATGCCTCCAATCCCTCCGAGTGATCAGGGAGCTCAAGGCGGGGACCGAGGGGGGACTGGGGGGTTCGCGGTGGGGACAGGAGGGGTCGGTGCTCCCCAAAACTGCAGCGGGACCTCGGGGTGTGCCCCCCCCACTCGCCAGAGGTGTCCCCAGAGCCTCTGGGGGGGCACAGCTGGGGCTGGGGGGGACGCGGCTGTCGCTGTGCCCTGATGGGTGACAGGGAGGGGGACGAGGGCAGGACCTACAGCACTGGGTGGGTTGGGGACAGCGCTGTCCCCGGGGGAAGGGAGGGAGGGTCGGAGGGATGGAGGGATGGAGGGATGGAGCAGGACAGTCACCCCCTGGTCCCCCCAGTACCACGCGGATGGAGGAACAGAGGCACAGCGATGTCCCCCCAGGCCCCAGGACGACGCTGGGGGACAAAGGGACATCCCGAGCCTCCTCCCAGCCCTGTGGCCGAGCACTTCAAACGCTCCTGGCTCCGGAGAGGCCGGCGATTTCCTCCCGGGCCGTGAAAGAAATCGGGGAGGGGAGCGGGACAGGAGCAGATCCGTGTCCCTGTCCCTGTGAGTGCAGCGGGTGCCACACTCTGAGCTCATCCCTGTCCCCGAGCACATCCGTGTGCGCCCTCCCACGCGGGTGGGTGCTGATCACGCATCGGGGTGCCCCGGGGGGGTCCCCGGGGGGGGCTCTGCCGCGGGTGCCGCGGGGCTGCGCCGTCTGGGTTGCCCCATCCCGGGGGGACACCCCGGGAGCGGCCGCGGGGCCTCAGACGGGGACAGACGGAACTCCCCGGGATCCTCCCCGGGGGTTTTGGGGGGCCCCACGCCCAGACGGCCCCGAGGGGGTGACGCCGGGGTGACGTTGAACCTGCCGAGGGTGCCGGAGGGAGCCTGGGGGGGGACCCCGAGACTGTTGGCGGTGGCACCGCGGGGACGGTGCCAGGTGAGGAGGGGATGGTGGTGGCACTGGGGGGGTCACAGCCCTGCGGGGTGGTCACAGTCCTACGAGGTGGTCGCAGTCCTAGGGGGGTGTCACGGTCCCCACAAGGTGGTCACAGCCCCACGGGGGTCTCACAGTCCCCACAAGGTGGTCACGGCACCCATGGGGTGGTCACAGCCCCACGGGGGTCTCACAGCCCCCATAGGGGTCTCACAGCCCCCACGGAAGTGTCACAGCCCCACGGGGGTCTCACAGCCCCCACGGGGGTCTCACGGTCCCCACGGGGGTCTCACGGTCCCCACGAGGTGGTCACAGCCCCCACGGGGATGTCATGGTCCCCACGAGGTGGTCACAGCCCCCACGAGGTGGTCACAGGCCCCACGGGGGTCTCACAGCCCCCACGGTGGTCACAGCCCCACGGGGGTCTCACAGCGCCCATGGGGTGGTCACAGCCCCCACGAGGTGGTCACAGCCCCCACGGGGATCTCATGGTCCCCATGGGGTGGTCACAGCCCCCACGAGGTGGTCACAGGCCCCACGGGGGTCTCACAGCCCCCACGAGGTGGTCACAGCCCCCACGGCGGTGTCCCAATAAACGGTGGGACACAACCCCCTCCCTGTCCCCAAGCCGTGCCACCACGGGGACAACGCTGCCAGCCACCGTGCCCCGGGGGCCAGCTGGCACCGGGCTGCCCACCTGCTCCCCGAGGCCAGGGCCACCTGCCAGCCTGGCAGAGATATCTGTCGGGATTATCGCGACGGGATTCCCCCGCCCGCAGCGTGCGCCAGGTCACGGCGTGCCCGGAGGCAGCGTTTCCTCAGCGGGAGCAGGAATTACTGTCGGGACTCGACCTCTGCGACGCGGCGACGGAGCTGGCGGCTCGGTGGAGGGTTAAGTGCGATTTTTAATTTGAGTTTTAATTAGTCCCGTGCTAATCTCGCTGCCGTATCTGCGCCCAACCGGCCCGGCTGTCAGTCACGGCCTGGGGAAACCTGCCCGGCACGGGGTGGGGAGCGCCCGGCAGCGCCCGCCCGGCACGGGGCACGTGGAGGCAGCGGGAACGGGGACGTGGGGACGGGACAGGGACGGGGACGGGGATGGGGACGGGGACAGGGACGGGGACGGGGACAGGGACAGGGACGGGGACGGGGACGGGGACGGGGACAGGGACGGGGACGGGGACAGGGCTGGAGACAGGGACAGGGACAGGGACGGGACGGGGACAGGGACACGGACGGGGACAGGGACAGGGACAGGGACAGGGCTGGGGACAGGGACACGGACAGGACAGGGACAGGGCTGGGGACAGGGACACGGACAGGGACGGGGACAGGGACACGGACGGGGACAGGGACAGGGCTGGGGACAGGGACACGGACAGGGATGGGGACAGGGACAGGGACAGGGACACTGATAGGACAGGGACAGGGACAGGGACAGGGCTGGGGACAGGGACACGGACAGGGATGGGGACAGGGACGGGGACAGGGACGGGGACAGGGACACTGGATTGAATTGGGGACATGGGGACACAGCTGCACTGGGAATGGGACACACGGATGTGGTGTGGATGGGACACGTGGAGGCAGCGGGAATGGGGACGTGGGGACGGGGACAGGGACAGGGAGAGGGAGAGGGAGAGGGACAGGGACACGAGGCTGCTCTGGGGACAGGGACATGGGGACAGCGTCCATGGGGACATGAGGACACGGCTGCACTGAGAGTGGGACACACGGACGCGGTGGGGATGGGACACCTGGATGGGAATTGGGACAGGTGGGTGCTTTGGGGACAG
Organism: Lycocorax pyrrhopterus obiensis; assembly: GCA_014706295.1. Lineage (NCBI taxonomy): Eukaryota > Metazoa > Chordata > Aves > Passeriformes > Paradisaeidae > Lycocorax > Lycocorax pyrrhopterus. The sequence continues at coordinate 611,744 of JACSVZ010000027.1, forward strand.
GGACAGTGCACCAGAGACGGGACACTGGGGACAGGGACAGTGCGCCAGGGCTGGGACACTGGGGACAGGGACACTGCGCCGGGGCTGGGACGCCGGGCTGCAGCGGGAATGGGGACATGGATGCAGAGGGAATCGGGACATGTGGATGCACCAGGGACAGGGACAGGGACACGGCGCTGGGGACGGTGAGGGACGGGGACGGGGGAGGAGCCGCAGCTCCCGTGACCGAGCGCTGGCACGGGGCGGGGACTGGGGGCTTGGGGACAGGGACAGCGGGCACAGGGACTGCAGGCATGGCGTGTCCCCGCTCCGTGTCACTGCTCCGGGACCTCCGGGTCCTCCCGGTGCAGCCTGACCGTGCTGTGTGTCCCCACGTCCTGGTGTCCCCGTGTCCCCATCCCAGCCGTGCCGTGCCAACCAGCGCATCCCTGTCCCCCCTCTCTGCGCACCAGTGTCACCTCCAGGACGGTGGCGATGTCCCTTTCCCACGCACGGTGACACGGCTCGCGCCCGCGCCGGCGTCACTCCCGCCCGGGGAAACTGAGGCACGGAGCGACAGGCTGGGACTTGTCCCTGCAGCCGGGGCGGGAGCGGCGGCAGCGGAGCCTCCCCCGAGCCGCTGCCCACCCGGGGGGCTCCGGGGGTCACCCTGGCCCCTCCCTCCGCGGAGCTCCTGGGGACACCCCTGTTCGGGGTCCCCAGCCGGTGTCCCCTCCCTGGAGGAGGTGACAATGCCATTTGGGATGTCCCCCGCCAGCTCCGGGCTGATGTCGCGGGGTCCCCAGCCGATGTCCCCTCCCTGGGAGGTGACAATGACATTTGGGATGTCCCCTGCCACCCCGGGGGGGTGACAATGCCATTTGGGATGTCTCCCGCCAGCCGGGGCTGATGTCGCGGGGTGCCCACCCTTGGAGGTGACAATGCCATTTGGGGGGTCCCCTGCCAGCCGGGGCTGATGTCGCAGGGTCTCCAGCCGGTGTCCCCTCCCCGGGGGGGGGTGACAATGGCATTTGGGTGTCCCCCGCCAGCTCCGGGCTGGTGTCCCAGGGTGCCCACCCCGGGGGGGGTGACAATGACATTTGGGATGTCCCCCGCCAGCTCAGGGCTGATGTCGCGGGGTCCCCAGCCCGTGTCCCCTCCCCGGGGGGGGTGACAATGCCATTGGGGTGTCCCCCGCCAGCTCCGGGCTGGTGTCGCAGGGCGCCCACCCTGGGAGAGGTGACAATGACATTTGGGATGTCCCCCGCCAGCCCAGGCTGATGTCGCGGGGTGCCCACCCCGGGGGGGTGACAATGGCATTTGGGATGTCCCCTGCCACCCCGGGGAGGTGACAATGCCATTTGGGGTGTCCCCTGGCAACTCCGGGCTGATGTCGCAGGGTGCCCACCCCGGGGGGGTGACAATGGCATTTGGGGTGTCCCCCGCCAGCTCCGGGGTCCCTCTCCGGGGCGCGGGGACAGCCCCGGCCTCCGGGCCAGGCGCCACCGAGCCACGTCCCACCCGTGGCTGTCCCCGTGTCCCCCCAGCACCGGCACCCAGCGCCCGCCTCCGCCGCTTTTACGAGCCCGGCCGGAGCCGCGGTGTCCCCGGGGGTGTCCCCGAGTGTCCCCAACCTCCCCGGCCCCTTCCCCCCGCAGCGCGCCGGGGCTGGGACGGAGCCGGGGGGAGCCGGGCTGGGTCCGGCCGGCTCCGGTAGCCGCGCTGGGACCCCCGGGTGGCTTTCGGGGTGTCGGGGCGGGGGTCGGGGCGCCGGTGCCAGGCGGCGATGAGTAAGCGGAGCTCGGTAATTAAAGGGAGGCTCTCGCCGCAGCAGGTTCCCACAAATGGAGGCCCCGCGGCCACAGACACGGCACAACAAAGCACCGGGCAATTATTTGGCTCCAGTGGGAGCTGCTGGTCCCGTGGGGGGGGGGGAGGGCCGGGGCCCAGCTGGGCACCCCCGGGCCGGCAGCGCTGGCACGGCCGAGGGGGAGCCCGGGGGGAGGCCCCCCCGGTTAGCGGGGACCCCCCCGAGCCCCTCTCTGGGACCCCCTGGTTAGCGGGGACCCCCGAGCCCCTCGCTGGGACCCCCGACCCCTCTCTGGGACCCCCCGGTTAGCGGGGACCCCCCACCCCCTCTCTGGGACCCCCGACCCCGGGGGGACCCCCGACCTCCTCTCTGGGACCCCCGAGCCCCTCTCTGGGACCCCCCGAGCCCCCTCTCTGGGACCCCCCGGTTAGCGGAGACCCCCGCCCCCCTCTCTGGGACCCCGATCTCGGTGAGGGGTTGGGGATCCCCCGTCGCTCCCGGCAGCTGGAGAGCCCCCAAAAAGCCGCCGAGCGCCCTGAGCCCCCCCCGCACCTCTGCCAGGGCAATGGGGACCCCCCCGCTCCTCTCCGGGAACCCCGAGCCCCTCTTAGAAGGGGACTGGGCACCCCCACATCGCTCCCGAGAACCCCGAACCCCCCGAACGCCCCGATCTCGGTGAACCTGAGCCCCCCCCCGAGCACCCCAAGATCTGCACGGGGACCCCTAATTCCCCGTCCCCCGGCACCCTGAGCGCTGCAAGGGGAGCGGGCACCCCAAAACCTCCCCAGAACCCCCTGAGCACCCCAAAATCTGCACGGGGAGCCCTAAATCCCCCTCCCCCGGCACCCTGAGCGCTGCAAGGGGAGCAGGCACCCCAAAACCCCTCCAGAACCCCCTGAGCACCCCAAAATTTGCACGGGCACCGGGAACCCCTCTGAGCACTCCGAATCCTACAAGAGAACTGGGGACCCCAAACTCTCCGAGCACCCCGACCTCCCCCAGCACCCCAACTCTGTGAGGGGACTGGGGGCCCCCCTGAGCACCCCGAGCCCTGCAGGGTGACGGGACCCCCCAAACCCCGCTGTGCCCCCCACTCCGGGGGGGTGCTGGGGTCCTTCAGGAGCCATTGTTGGGTGACATCAATCCCGGACCCCCCCCCAAATCCTCCTCACGGACCCTCCCGGGGTGCCCCGAGGAGCCTCTGGTGGGTGGGGGGGGAGAGGGGGATCCCCGGGACTCCCCCACGGCGGGGGGACCCCGCTGACGTCATCCGTCTTCAACAGCTCCGGGCCCCCCCTCCGCCAATCACAAGAGCGGCTCGTCCGCCTCGCCCCTTCCATTGCCTCGTTAATCTGTCAATCAAAACCGTCTGACCAATCGAAAGCGGTGTTTTGGGCGGGTCCCGCCCACGAGGAAGTCCGCCCCCCCGGAGGCCTGTCAATCAAACAGCGGATGGCCACAGGCTGGGCTCGCGCCCATTGGCTGTTTGTGTTATCAGTCAAAAATCTACCCTGCTATTGGCTCCCCGCTGCCGTCCGTCACCTCGCAGCTCCGCGTCCATTGGCGGAGCGGTCCCCCCATCACGAACCCTATTGCTCGGCGCAGCTGCCCATCAACCACCAACCCGCCGCGGATTCGCAGCCGCTCCACCACCTCACCGCCCATTGGTCAGAGCGCCTCCAAACCTGGCGGCGATTGGTCGAAAACCCCTGGCGGGGCGGGCGCAGCAGGGCGGTGCCCGGCGGACGAAGATGGCGCCGTGAGCGGGTCGGAGCCGCCGCCGCCCCCGGCCGGTCAGTGCGGGGGGAGCGGGGCCGGGGCGCGGCCGCACCGGAGCCGCCGGGCCGGGGAGCGACCCTGCGGCCTCCCCGGCCCGCCCTCCCTCAGCGCCCGGCGGGCGGGCCGCGCTTCCGGCGCCGGGGCCCGGTCGGGGGCGGGCCCGGCCTTTCGGACCCGCCTCCCCCGGGACCGCCCGGAGGGGCCGGTGTGGGGGAGGGGGGAGCCGGGTGTGATGTTTTGGGGGGGGGTCCCGGGGGGTTGTCGGCTCGTCCCGGTCCGGAGGTGGCGGGGTCAGTTCTGGGGGTGCCCGGGATGCTCGGGGGTCCCCGGGAGCGGGGTCAGGGCGGGCCCGGGACCCCCCGCACGCCGGGGCCGGGTCGGGGTCTGCGGGGAGCCGCTCCGGTTTTGGGGGGGGGTTTTTGGGGGTGGAGGGGTTGGGGAGGTGGGGACGGGGATTTTGTGGGGTTTGGAGAGGGATTGGGGCCGGTTCCCCTTTGGGGGAGCCGTTCCCGTGGTGGGGTTTGGGATGGTTCCCGAATTTCTCTGGTGGGATTCGGGATGGTTCCCAAATTTTCCCGGTGGGATTCATTTCCCTGGTGGGATTCGGGCTGTTTTCCCTGGTGGGGTTTGGGATGGTTCCCGAATTTCTCTGGTGGGATTTGGGATGGTTCCTGAATTTCCTTGGTGGGATTTGGGATGGTTCCCAAATTTTCCCAGTGGGATTCATTTCCCTGGTGGGATTTGGGATGGTTCCCGAATTTCCCTGGTGGGACTTGGGGCTGTTTTCCCCCATGGGATTCATTTCCCTGGTGGGATTTGGGATGGTTCCCAAATTTCCACGGTGGGATTCGGGGCTGTTTTCCCCGGTGGAATTCGGGATGGTTCCCAAATTTCCTTAATGGGATTCATTTCCCCGGTGGGATTCGGGGCTGTTTTCCCCGGTGGGATTCGGGATGGTTCCCAAATTTTCCCGGTGGGATTCGGGGCTGTTTTCCCTGGTGGGATTCATTTCTCTGGTGGGATTCAGGATGGGGAATTTTTAAAAAAACAGCCCCAAACTGGGTTCTGGCCGGTTTGAACCCGATCCCTCCGCAAATCCTGCCCGGGATTATCCCGAGGCTTTGCCCGATTTCCTGCTGTTCATATGGAAATCCGAGCATTTAGGCTTGGAATGTTCCTTTTCCCTGGAAAAACAAACGGAGCTGCTCCCCTTGGGGGAGGTTTCCATAATCCCGAGGGGTTTTTGGGGGTTTTTTTTGGAGTTTTCCATGGATTTTAGGGCGCTCTGCTTCACCCGGGCTCCCACCGCGAGTGGGAAACGCACGGAGGGATCGCGCCGGGCTTCCCTTTATTAAAATCCCGATTTATTTTTCGGGGATAATGGGATTTTTTTTTCCCGGGATCTGGCTGCGATTCGCAGCCAGGGCTGTTCATCCTCGGCTCTGCCCTAATTCCCGTGGGAAGGGAGGCGACAGCCGCGCAAAATCCCGGGAAGAACATTCCCTTTAATCCAAGGGAATTTTTTCCAAGGGAAATGGGCGCCCGGAATTCCCACCTGCCTCTTCCCAGGGGTTTGGAAGAGCCCGGAGCTGGATCCGTTCCCACTTTTGTGGCTTTTCCCGGTTTTTTTCCAGCTCTGTTTGGGAAAAAAAACTCCACATTCCCAGGGAGGAAGCGTTATCCGGGATATCCAAGAGGTTTTGGGGGGAGATTTGGCTGCTCCTCCATCTCCTGGAGGAGTTTTCTCCCGGTTTTAAGGGTCCTTTGGATGCAGCAGCTCCAAAATGAAGGGAATTCCGCGTTTTTCCCTTTTTTTCCACATCCTGGCTGCTTCCAGGAAGGGCCTTTGCGAGGTCGGGGCTGTCCCTGTCACCCTCAGGCATCCCGTGCTTATCCCGGGAAATTTTATGGGGTGGCCAGGGAAATTTGCCGAGGGAAATTTGTCTCCAGATCCGGAAGGAAAGGCATGTGAGGATTTGGGAGAAATTTCTTTTTCCTGGTTTAAACCCTTAAAAAGGAACCGTTCAAAGGCACAAATCGTGCCCTGAATTCCTTTTCATTCCCAGAGTTGGAAAAACGGGCAGCAGGGCTGGGAACGGGAAGATTTTGGGCTGGAATGGGAAGATTTTTGGGGCCAAAATGGGAAGATTTTGGGCTGAAATGGGAAGGTTTCAGGCTGGGAAGATTTTGGGCTGGAAATGGGATGGGGCTGGGAATGAGAGGATTTGAGGCTGGGAAGATTTTGGGCTGGAAATGGGAAAATTTGGGGCTGGGAATGAGAAGATTTCGGGCTGGGAATGGGAAGATTTTGGGCTGGAAACAGGAAGGTTTCAGGTTGGAAATGGGAAGATTTTGGGCTGGAAGTGGGAAAATTTGGGGCTGGGAATGGGAAGATTTGGGGCTGGGAATGGGAAGATTTTTGAGCTGGAAATGGGAAGATTTTGGGCTGAAATGGGAAGGTTTCAGGCTGGGAAGATTTTGGGCTGGAAATGGGAAGATTTCAGGCTGGAAACAGGAACGTTTCGGGTGTAACTGGGAAGATTTTGGACTGGGAATGGGAAGATTTGGGGCTGGGAATGAGAAGATTTCGGGCTGGAAATGAGAAGGTTTCAGGCTGGGATGATTTTGGGCTGGAAATGGGAAAATTTGGGGCTGGGAATGAGAAGATTTGGGGCTGAGAATGAGAAGGGTTCAGGATGGAAATGGGAAGGTTTCAGGCTGGGAAGATTTTGAGCTGGAAGTGGGAAGGTTTTCGGCTGGGAATGAGAGGATTTGAGGCTGGGAAGAATTTGGGCTGGAAATGGAAAGATTTGGGGCTGGGAATGGGAAGATTTTGAGCTGGGAATGGGAGGATTTGGAGCTGGAAACAGGAAGGTTTCAGGCTGGAAATGGGAAGGTTTCAGGCTGGGAGGATTTTGGGCTGGAAATGGGAAGATTTGGGGCTGGGAATGGGAAGAATTGGAGCTGGAAACAGGAAGGTTTCAGGCTGGGAATGGGAAGATTTTGGGCTGGAAATGGAAAGATTTGGGGCTGGGAATGGGAAGATTTTGAGCTGGGAATGGGAGGATTTGGAGCTGGAAACAGGAAGGTTTCAGGCTGGGAATGGGAAGATTTCAGGCTGGGAATGGGAGGATTTGGAGCTGGAAATGGGAAGGTTTCAGGTTGGAAATGGGAAGGTTTCAGACTGGAAACAGGAAGATTTCAGCTCGCTGGGCACACGTGCTTTGAAGCTGGGGGGCTCTGTCAGTTCTGGGGGGGCTGCTCCTTCACGCCAGCGCTGTGCTGGGATGCAGGAAAACGAGGGAGACCTGGGAATGCTCGCTGGGATTTCCCTCTGGGAATCACACGAGGGCCAAACCGAGGGAAGAAGGCGACGCCCGGGGCGTGGGGGGCGATTCCCTCTGAAGGTGTGGGATGATTTTGGGCGATCCCAGCAGAATCCCTCGGGATCTGAGCCTCGGGCTGGGCTCCCCGAGGAGCTGCTGGGCTGATCCCTCCTCTGTCCCTGTCCCCACAGCTCGAGGGACAGCATGGCCGCCACTGCCGCCGTCAGCCCCAGTGAATACCTGCAGCCGGCCGCCTCCGCCGCCCAGGTGAGTCCAGCCCGTCCCCAGAGGAGTTTTCCCGGGATGCAGGAGGAGCCAGGACAGCAGGACAGGCCCTGGAGCCGCTCCAGGGGCTCATTCCCAGTCCTGATCCCGGTGTTGTTCCTCCTCCCCTGTGTTTTCCCTGAGAGTCTCTGGTGTTCCTCGGGGTGGGTTTGGGATTTGAGCTGTCTGGGATGTTCCAGGGGGTGAATCCCAGGAAGTTTCCGGGATATCCACGGCCTCGTGATGGTTTTAAGGACACAGGGGTGGGATTTAAAGGTTGTCGCCATCCTGGTGTCACCACTGGGGTGCTGGACATCGGCAGGAATTTCGTCACGGAAAAATTTAGGAATTGGGGGTTTTTTTTGGGATGGGCTGCCCAGGGAGGTGGTGGGGTCACCTGGAGGCGTTTAAGGACAGACTGGACGTGGCACTCGGTGACAAAGCGTCACCCAGGTTGGACTTGGATGATCTCAAAGATCCTTTCCAACCTCAGCCATCCTGAGGAATTCTGCTCTCCCGTAAAGGCACACGTGGGTAATTAAGCAGCTCCCTTAATCAGGGGTGTCTCATTAGCACGGGCTGTTTCTCGGGGTGCTCGGCACTGATTTCCCTGTCTTCCCCAGGACTCGCAGCCCTCTCCCCTGGCCCTGCTGGCGGCCACATGTAGCAAGATCGGCCCCCCCCGCCGTGGAAGCCGCCGCGACGCCGCCGGCCCCTCCGCAGCCCACCCCTCGCAAACTGGTGCCCATCAAACCCGCCCCGCTGCCCCTGGGCTCGGCCAAGAGCGGCATCGGCATCCTGTCCTCCAAAGGGAACCTCTTCCAGATCCAGGGCTCCCAGGTGGGCACCTCCTACCCCGGCGGGCAGCTGGTTTTCGCCATCCAGAACCCGGCCGTGCTCAGCAAAGGCTCGCGCTCCTCGTCCTCGTCCTCCTCCGGCATCCAGTACCAGGCGGTGCCGCAGCTGCAGCCCGGCGCGGCTCAGACCATCCAGGTGCAGCCCAACCAGATCCAGATCATCCCAGGCACCAACCAGGCCATCCTCACGCCTTCCTCTTCCTCGCACAAGCCCGTGCCCATCAAACCGGCCCCGGCGCAGAAAGCGGCGCCGGGCACGGGCGGCGTGGTCAAACTGCCCGGCGGCGGCAACGTGACCTTGACCTTGCCCGTCAACAACCTGGTGAGCCCCGAGCCGGGCGGCCAGGCGCAGCTGCTCACGGACAGCCCTTCCAAACCGGGCAAAAAGCCTCGGAAAAAGGCCGTGTCCCCCGCCCAGCCGGCCGCCGTGGCCGTGGCCGAGCAGGTGGAGACGGTGCTGATCGAGACCACGGCGGAGAACATCATCCAGGCCGGCAACAACCTGCTGATCGTGCAGAGCCCCGGCTCGGGGCAGCCGGCCGTGGTGCAGCAGGTGCAGGTGGTGCAGCCCAAGCAGGAGTCGCAGGTGGTGCAGATCCCGCAGCAGGCGCTGCGCGTGGTGCAGGCCGCCTCGGCCACGCTGCCCACCGTGCCCCAGAAATCCTCGCAGAACTTCCAGATCCAGGCGGCCGAGCCCACTCCCACCCAGGTATCACCTCCTTGGGGTCTGTCCCTGCTGTTCCTCAGCCTCACTCCCAGGATTTAGGAGCTGGAGGGGTTTGTGAGGCATTCCCGGCTTGGAGTCTGGTGTGGGCGTTGCTGGCTGGGTTCTCTGGTGGCTTGGGGATTGGGATTTGGGAGCTCTCCCAGCCCGGCCCTCTGCTTCTACAGCACCTGGAGGGGCTCAGTGTCCCTGAAACGTCCCCAGTGCCACGGCTGGGGTTGGGATGAGCCAGCCTGCTGGAAAGTTCCTGGGAAACGAAGGGCGGTGGGAGAGGGGTTGGTGTCTTCATGTTGCCTTGGGCAAAGCCAGGCCCTTTCTCCTTTCTCCAGGAGGGCCACAAAGGTCCGGATTCACTTCCTTGTGAGGGCGGGGAGGGGCTGGGATGGAATTCCCAGAGAAGCTGCGGCTGCCCCATCCCTGGAAATGTCCCAAGCCCTGGGGCAGCAAAAGATATCCCTGGAAGTTGAACTGAGCCGATCTTTAGGCTCCTTCCCAACCCAAACCATTCCACGCTTCCTGCGCCGTGCGGGTGGATCCCACCCCTCTTCCTCCCTTCCAGATCTACTTCAAGACCCCCTCCGGCGAGCTGCAGACCGTGCTGCTCCAGGAAGCCTCACCCATGGCCGTGGCCCCGTCGTCGGGGACGTCCTGCGGCAGCCCCGTGTCCCGTAGCCCCGGCCCCGCGGGCGGCGGCCGCAAACCGGCCCCGCGCAAGGAGCGGCCGCTGCCCAAGATCGCCCCGGCCGGGGGCATCCTGAGCCTGAACGCGGCGCAGCTGGCGGCGGCTGCCCAGGCCATGCAGACCATCAACATCAACGGCGTGCAGGTGCAGGGCGTGCCCGTCACCATCACCAACAGCGCAGGTGGGTGGCACCGGGCGCGGGGATGGGGGCGGTGGGCGGCTCCCTGAGGCTACCGAGGGTGGGATCGGGTCAGGTGGAGGGTGGGATGTTCCTGGATCGGATCGGATCGAGGGTGCATGTTCCTGGATTGGATCAGTTCGAGGGTGGGATGTTCCCGGATTGGACCGGATCAAGAGTGGGATGTTCCCGGATCGGATCAGATCGAGGATCGGTTGATCCCGGATTGGATCGGATCAGATCGAGGATGGGATGTTCCTGGATCAGATCAGATCAAGGGTGGGATGTTCCTGGATTGGATCGAGGGTGGGATGTTCCCGGATCGGATCAGATCAAGGGTGGGATGTTCCTGGATTGGATCGGATCAGATCGAGGGTGGGATGTTCCTGGATCAGATCAGATCAAGGGTGGGATGTTCCTGGATTGGATCAGATCAAGGGTGGGATGTTCCCAGATCGGATCAGATCGAGGGTGGGATGTTCCCGGATCGGATCGGATTGAGGATGGGTTGATCCCGGATTGGATCGGATCAGATCAAAGATGGGATGTTCCCGAATTGGATCAGATCAAGGGTGGGATGTTCCCGGATCAGATCGGGTCAGATCGAGGATGGGTTGATCCCGGATTGGATCAGATCAGATTGAGGATGGGATGTTCCTGGATCGGATCAGATCGAGGGTGGGATGTTCCCGGATCAGATCGGATCAGATTGAGGGCGGGATGTTCCCGGATCGGATCGGATCAGATCCCTCATGGCCCCGAGGGGAGAATGTGGCTCTGCAGCATCAGCACCTTCTGTGGTCGCTCCAGGAAGCCAGGAGTGTTTCCCACAGTGTCCTTTGGGTGATTCCAAGCACATCCTGGCGAGCTGTGGGTAGCAGGGACATGGCTGCCTGCCCGGCCTGGCCGTGCCGAGCTGCAGGAAGCGTCTGAGGTTTCCCGGGAGCTCAGCCCAGCTCTGTCCCCTCCTCAGCTCTGTTCCCAAATCCTTGAGGTGTCTTTTTTCCAGAGAACTGGGACCCGGCCAGGCAGAGGGACACGCTTGTCCCTCCTGCAGCCACCCCTGCCATGGATCCCGTTCCAGATCCCCATCCCGGGGCTGGAACATCTCCCTGCATCCCCTGGGAACGAGGAGCTCTCCCGAGTTCCCAAACCCGGCGCAGGCACACACGCACAGCTCCCTTCTTCCAGCTCCATGGCCAGGGATCACCATTCCCAGGGAGTGACCCCCTCACTCCAGGGACCTTCCTTAATCCCAAAACCAGCCGGGCACAGCCCTGGTGCTCCTGATCCCAGGGAAGTCACGTCCCTGCAGCCGCCCCGTCCCCCGTTCCACCTCCAACCCTTTCCCGAGGAGCCGAGGGGAGGGAGCCGTGTCTGCGGGGAGTTTTATCTCCGTCCTGATCCAGCCAGACCTGCTGCCCGCCGTGGTTTCTGCTCCAGCAGCTGCCTTTGGCAGCGGGGATCTGCTCCTCCTTGCCCGGCTCCGAGCGGCGTCAGCACAAATCCCGTCCCGGCGCGGTTTCCCGCTCCGCTGTTCTCCCGGGATCGGCTTTTGGGGGGTAGGGGTGGGATTTAATTGGAGATTCCAGGGGCAGATGTGGAGGGGACCGGTAGGACCTGCTGGCCACGGGTGTGATGAGCTGGGCCAGGACTCAGGCAGGGCTCAGGCAGGACATTCCCTCCTCCTCCTCCTCCTCCTCCTCCGGAGCTGCCGCGTCCCTCGGCTTCGCGCTGCCTTCCCGGCGGATCCCTCGCTCTTTGCCTGCGCTCCCTCCCTGCTGCCTCCGCTCCTCCGCTGCCAGATCCCACTCGTTCTTCCCTTCCTCCTCCTCCTCCCTGCTGCCCCCGGGAGCAGCGATCCCATCCCGATCCCGATCCCATTCCCAATCCCGATCCCGCTTGCTGACGCTGACCCCGTCTTCTTCTTTCCAGCCCCCGTCTCGGCTGCCAGGGACGCCCGAGCCTGGAGCGGCCCTTAGGCTGCGGGGTAAGTCCCGTTTTTTTGCTCAATATATTGCACGTTTTTTCAAAGTTTCTTTTTTGTTTCCTCTTTGATCCTTTTTTTTTCCCCGCCCCCTCAAAAAGGGCCGAAAACTTTGAAAAACCGCACAGTATATTCAGAAAAAAGGGACTTACCGGGGCAAAGGGGGCTGTGCTGCATGTGAGGCTGGAGGAGGGGACAAATTTGGGCTATCCCCTGCTCCAGAGGGTCCGGTGGGAGGAGCGTGGATGGATCCTGATCCCCCTTTTTATTTTTCCCCTCCCCAGGCCAGCAGCAGCTGACGGTGCAGAACGTGTCCGGCAACAACGTGACCATCAGCGGGCTGAGCCCCACCCAGATCCAGCTGCAGATGGAGCAGGCGCTGTCCGGGGACATCCAGCCCGGGGAGAAGAGGAGGAGGATGGCCTGCACCTGCCCCAACTGCAAGGACGGCGAGAAGCGGTGAGTTCGGAGCACTGGGAACGGGGGAAAAAGTGGGAGCGGCTCATCCCGCTGGATTCGGCTCATCCCGCTGGATCCGCCTCTCCCGGGAAAACCGAGAGCAGGAGAAAAGTGGGAGAAAAGTGGGAGCGGCTCATCCCGCTGCATCCGCCTCTCCTGGGAGCAGGAGAAAAGTGGGAGCGGCTCATCCCGCTGGATCCACCTCTCCCGGGATAACCGAGAGCAGGAGAAAAGTGGGAGCGGCTCATCCCGCTGGATCCGCCTCTCCCGGAGCAGGAGAAAAGTGGGAGCGGCTCATCCCGCTGGATCCGCCTCTCCCGGGATAACCCCGCCTTCCCAGGCAGGAAGGGACCTGGGGGCACTGCTGGACAGCAGGCTGGACACGAGCCAGCCGTGTGTGCCCAGGTGGCCACCTGGCCTGGATCAGGGGTGGTGTGGCCAGCAGGACCAGGGCAGGGATTCTTCCCGTGGTGAGGCCACACCTCGAGTGCTGTGTCCAGTTCTGGGCCCCCAGTTTAGGATGGACATTGAGGGGCCAGAGCGTGTCCAGAGAAGGGCGACAAGGCCGGTGAGGGGCTGGGACACAAACCCTGTGAGGAGCGGCTGAGGGAGCTGGGGCTGTTCATCCTGGAGAAGAGGAGGCTCAGGGGTGAGCTGGTCACTCCGCAGCTCCCTGGCAGGAGTGGGAGGTTGGGGTCGGGCTCGTCTCCCAGGGAACAGCGACAGGACGGGAGGACACAGCCTCCAGCTGCACCAGGGCAAGTTTAGGTCGGACATCAGGAAAAAAATCCACTGAAAGAGTAATTCAGGCACTGGAATCTGCCCAGGGAGGGGTGGAGTCACCAGCCCTGGATGTGCCAGGTTTGGGTGCTTTACCGTGGCACCACGTAACCGACCCACGCTTGGTTTAGGGTGCCAAACCACGGCACCAGCGCTTCAACAAAACGCTCGGTGCCGCGATTTGGGTGGCGAGGAGCTGTCGGCTCACGGGTAGGACACGATGATCCCAAAGTTCTTCCCCCAAACCCGTTCACCCCGCGATTCCTCCCTCTCACGCAGGCCGGGCGATCCCGGGAAGAAGAAGCACATCTGCCACATCCCGGAGTGCGGCCGGACGTTCCGCAAGACGTCGCTGCTGCGGGCGCACGTGCGGCTGCACACGGGCGAGCGGCCCTTCGTGTGCAACTGGGTGTTCTGCGGCAAGCGCTTCACGCGCTCCGACGAGCTGCAGCGGCACGCGCGCACGCACACAGGTCTGGGGTCACTCTGGAGGGTCCCTTTTTCCCAGGAATTGCCCTCAGATCCCACCCCGGTACTCACACAGGTCTGGGGTCACTCTGGAGGGTCCCCTTTTCCCGGGAATTGCCCCCAAATCCCACCCCGGTACTCACACGGGTCTGGGGTCACTCTGGAGGGTCCCTTTTTCCCAGGAATTGCCCCCAAATCCCACCCGGGTACTCACACAGGTCTGGGGTCACTCTGGAGGGTCCCCTTTTCCCAGGAATTGCCCCCAAATCCCACCCCGGTACTCACACGGGTCTGGGGTCACTCTGGAGGGTCCCTTTTTCCCAGGAATTGCCCCCAAATCCCACCCCGGTACTCACACAGGTCTGGGGTCACTCTGGAGGGTCCCCTTTTCCCAGGAATTGCCCCCAAATCCCACCCGGGTACTCACACAGGTCTGAGGTCACTCTGGGGGGTCCCCTTTTCCAAGGAACCACCCCTAAATCCTGCCCCGGTCACACACATGGGTCTGGGGTCACTCTGGAGGGTCCCCATTCCTGAGGAATTTCCCCCAAATCCCACCCCGGTACTCACACGGGTCTGGGGTTACTCTGGGGGGTCCCCATTCCTGAGGAATTTCCCCCAAATCCCACCCCGGTACTCACATGGGTCTGGGGTCACTCTGGAGGGTCCCCTTTTTCTGAGGAATTTCCCCCAAATCCCACCCTGGGTACTCACACAGGTCTGGGATAGCCCTGGATAGTTCCTGTTCCCCAGGAACACCCCCAAATCCCACCCCGGGTACTCACACAGGTCTGGGGTCACTCTGGAGGGTCCCTTTTTCCCAGGAATTGCCCCCAAATCTCACCCTGGGTACTCACACAGGTCTGGGGTCACTCTGGAGGGTCCCCTTTTCCCAGGAATTGCCCCCAAATCCCACCCCGGTACTCACACAGGTCTGGGGTCACTCTGGAGGGTCCCCTTTTCCCGGGAATTGCCCCCAAATCCCACCCGGGTACTCACACAGGTCTGGGGTCACTCTGGAGGGTCCCCTTTTCCAAGGAACCACCCCTAAATCCTGCCCCGGTCACACACACAGGTCTGGGGTCACTCTGGAGGGTCCCCTTTTTCTGAGGAATTTCCCCCAAATCCCACCCGGGTACTCACATGGGACTGGGATAGCCCTGGATAGTTCCTGTTCCCCAGGAACACCCCCAAATCCCACCCCGGTACTCACACAGGTCTGGGGTCACTCTGGAGGGTCCCTTTTTCCCAGGAATTGCCCCCAAATCTCACCCTGGGTACTCACACAGGTCTGGGGTCACTCTGGGGGGTCCCCATTCCTGAGGAATTGCCCCCAAATCCCACCCCGGGTACTCACACAGGTCTGGGGTCACTCTGGAGGGTCCCCTTTTCCCGGGAATTGCCCCCAAATCCCACCCCGGTACTCACACAGGTCTGGGGTCACTCTGGAGGGTCCCCTTTTCCCAGGAATTGCCCCCAAATCCCACCCCGGTACTCACACAGGTCTGAGGTCACTCTGGGGGGTCCCCTTTTCCAAGGAACCACCCCTAAATCCTGCCCCGGTCACACACATGGGTCTGGGGTCACTCTGGAGGGTCCCCATTCCTGAGGAATTTCCCCCAAATCCCACCCCGGTACTCACACGGGTCTGGGGTCACTCTGGAGGGTCCCCTTTTTCTGAGGAATTTCCCCCAAATCTCACCCTGGGTACTCACACAGGTCTGGGGTCACTCTGGAGGGTCCCCTTTTCCCGAGGAACTTCCCCCACATCCCACCCCGGTACTCACACAAGTCTGGGGTCACTCTGGGGGGTCCCCTTTTCCCGAGGAACTTCCCCCACATCCCACCCCGGTACTCACACAAGTCTGGGGTCACTCTGGGGGGTCCCCATTCCTGAGGAATTGCCCCCAAATCCCACCCCGGGTACTCACACAGGTCTGGGGTCACTCTGGAGGGTCCCCTTTTTCCCAGGAATTGCCCCCAAATCCCACCCTGGGTACTCACATGGGACTGGGATAGCCCTGGATAGTTCCTGTTCCCCAGGAACACCCCCAAATCCCACCCCGGGTACTCACACAGGTCTGGGGTCACTCTGGAGGGTCCCCTTTTTCCCAGGAATTGCCCCCAAATCCCACCCTGGGTACTCACATGGGACTGGGATAGCCCTGGATAGTTCCTGTTCCCCAGGAACACCCCCAAATCCCACCCCGGGTACTCACACAGGTCTGGGGTCACTCTGGAGGGTCCCCATTCCTGAGGAATTGGCCCCAAATCCCACCCCGGGTACTCACACAGGTCTGGGCTTCCCCTGGAGGGTCCCCATTCCCAAAGAACCCCCCCAAATCCCACCCCAGAGTGCTGGGAGGATGGGACACCCCGGGTTGTGTTTGTGGTTGGAGTTTTTGGGGGAGGACTGGAAGATTTTGGGGGCGTTTCTCCTACTTTTGGGTTGTCCCAATGATGGGGGTGACAGAGGTGTCCTGGAAAGGGGTGAGGGGGATTAATGGGGACCTGTCCTGGGGGTGTCACCCCCACCCCAAGAACCACAGGGGAGCACTGGGATGATCCTGGACCCCAGATTGTCTTGGGGTTTGAGATACTGGGAGGGACTGGAGGAAGATTTTGGGGGCATTTCTGCTACTTTTGGGTTGTCCCAGCGATAGAGGTGTCCTGGAAAAGGGTGGGAGGATTAATGGGGACCTGTCCTGGGGGTGTCACCCCCACCCCACGAACCACAGGGCAGCACTGGGATGGTCCTGGGCAGGTTCTCTCTGAGTTCCTGGGGGGACTGGAGGAAGATTTTGGGGCCGTTTCTGCTGCTTTTGGGTTGTCCCGGTGACAGAGGTGTCCTGGAAAAGGGGTGGGGGGCACATCCTGGGTGGGCACGGGGGGTGTCCCACCACCGTGCCAGCTGCTGGCCGGCAATTCAGGGCAACTCAGGCACGGGGTGGGGGTGCCCCGAAGCCCCCCCCGGGTGCCACCCCCTGAGCGTGCCCCTCTCCCCGCAGGTGACAAACGCTTCGAGTGCGCCCAGTGCCAGAAACGCTTCATGCGCTCCGACCACCTCACCAAGCACTACAAAACCCACCTGGTCACCAAGAACTTGTAGGGGCTGGGCAGGGAGGGGGGCCAGGAGCTGCCCTTTTCCCTCTCCCCCCTTTTTTAAACCCCGACATCCCGGATGGGTCCCGGATGGATCTCGGATGGGTCTCGGATGGATCTCGGATGGATCTCGGATGGGTGCTGGATGGGTCTCAGATGGGTCCCGGATGGGTCCTGGATTGGGTCCTGGATGGATCCAGGTTGGGTCCCGGACGGATCCCGGATGGGCCTTGGATGGATCCCAGATGGATCCCTGATAGGTCCCGGATGGATCTCGGATGGGTCTCGGATGGATCCTGGATGGGTCTCAGATGGATTTTGGATAGATCCCGGATGGATCCCTGATAGGTCCCGGATGGGTCCTGGGTGGGTCCCGGATAGATCCCGGATGGGTCCCGGATAGATCCCGGATGGATCCTAGATGGGTCCTGATGGATCCCGGATGGGTCCTAGATGGATTTCGGCTAGATCCCGGATGGGTCCCAGATGGATTTCGGATAGATCCCGGATGGGTCCCGGATGGATCCCTGATAGGTCCTGGATGGGTCCCGGATGGGTCCTGGATGGGTCCTTGATGGGTCCTGGATGGATCTCAGCTGGGTCCTGGATGGATTTCGGATAGATCCCGGATGGATCCCGGATGGGTCCTGGATAGATCCCGGATGGGTCCCAGATGGATCCCGGATGGGTCCCTGGTAGGTCCCGGATGGGTCCTGGGTGGGTCCTGGATGGATCCTTGATGGGTCCCGGATGGATCCCGGATGGATCCTGGATGGCTCCCTGATGGGTCCTGAATGGATCCCGGATGGATCCCGGATGGGTCCTTGATGGGTCCTGGATGGATCCCGGATAGATCCCGGATGGGTCCCGGATGGGTCCCTGGTAGGTCCCGGATGGGTCCTGGATGGATCCTGGATGGGTCGCTGGAATGGATCCTGGATGGGTCCTGGATGGGTCCTGAGTGGATCCCGGATGGATCCCAGATAGGTCCCTGATAGGTCCCGGATGGATCCTGAATGGATCCCGGATGGGTCCCTGATTGGTCCCAGATGGATCCCGGATGGATCCCGGATGGGTCCTGAATGGATCCCGGATGGATCCCAGATCCACGGCCAGCCCCGCCCCCCCAGGAGGGGACCCTGGGGACATCCCCACCCTCACCACGGCGCTGAGCACCCCAAAAAAGGGGGCGTGGGGCCCACCCCTCCCTGCGGCCCTACAGCGTCCGGGGTGACCCAGAGCTCCCCCCATCCCCAGAGCCCCCCAGGCCGTGGGGCAGGAGCCGGGCACGGCGAGGCTCCACAGCACATTCCTACTTTATATTTAAAGTCTATAAATAGCTATAAATATCTATATTCCCTTTGGAAAAAATCCCGTTTTTTCTATGGAGATCGTTGCCTTACGCTCCCCCCTCTCTCCCACATCCCGCCCCTGTGGATCATGAGTGCTTTTTTAATCTATTTAATCCCCTGGATTTCTCCCCACAAAATTCATTTTTTTCTCCCTCATGACAACCCCCCCCCCCCCAGTTTTTATTTCTCAGCAACATCGGCATTTCCCTTTTTTTTTTATTTTATTTTATTGGAATTTTGGCATTTCATCCCCGGTTTTTTTGGGGGTTTTTTTTTTCCCCTGCTCCATGTGTGGACCCCCCCTTTTCCTCCTCCCCCCCCACCGTGTACAGTGTACATTGTATCATAGATTATATTGCTTTGGAGCTTTTAAATTAAACAAATCCACTTTATTTTGTAGTCGTGCCCGCCCCCGAGGGCGTTTCCCTGGATTATGTGATGGATCTGTTCCCAGTTTTCTGAGCTGTACCCGGAGGCAGCCGGGAGCTTTTCCTTGCTGAATAAATTTAGTCACCACAGGCCAGTCCGGGCTCCTTTTCCCTCTCTTCTTTTTTTTTCCTGGGAATGCCGCGGATGGAGGGTGGGACGCCGGGAAAAGTGGGATTTGTTGGCGGGAATCCCCAGAAAACGATGGGAATTGGGTTATTTGTGGGAAATTTGCTGCTCTGCCACCAGGATCGGCTCTGTCCCTGCTGGGAGGGGAGCGTGGGATTGTCCCCAAATCCCTGTCCCTCGTCACAGGGCCACATGTCCCATCCCCACCTTCCCTGTGCCCAGTGTCCCCCAGTCCCAGTGTCCCCAAATCCCTGTGCCCAGTGTCCCCAAATCCCTGTGTCCCCAAATCCCAGTGTCCCCAAATCCCTGTGCCCAGTGTCCCCAAATCCCTGTGTCCCCAAATCTCAGTGTCCCCAAATCCCCGTGTCCTCAAATCCCAATGTCCCCAAACCCCTGTCCCCAATGTCTCCAAATCCCCGTGTCCTCCAAATCCCCGTGTCCCCAAATCCCTGGGTCCCCAGATCCCTGTCCCCAGTGTCCCCAAATCCCCAAATCCCTGTGCTCAGTGTCCCCAAATCCCCGTGTCCCCAAATCCCTGTGCCCACCATCCCCAAATCCCCAAATGCCTGTCCCCCGTGTCCCCAAATCCCTGTGTCCCCCAAATCCCAGTGTCCCCAAATCCCAGTGCCCCATGTCCCCAAATCCCTGTGCCCCATGTCCCCAAATCCCTGTGCCCCGTGTCCCCAAATCCCCATGTCCCCAAATCCCTGTCCCCAGTGTCCCCAAATCCCCAAATCCCTGTGCTCATTGTCCCCAAATCCCCGTGTCCCCAAATCCCCATGTCCCCAAATCCCTGTCCCCAGTGTCCCCAAATCCCTGTGCTCAGTGTCCCCAAATCCCAGTGTCCCCCATCCCCGTGTCCCCAAATCCCCGCCCCATGTCCCCATCCCCCCAGTCCCATCTGTCCCGTCCCCACCTTCCCCGTGCCCCCGTCCCGGTGTCCCCGCGTGTCCCCGATGTCCCCAAGCCCCCCCGTCCCCCCCCCCGAGGTCGCTGCCCCTTTAAGAGCCCCCCCCGTTACCCGTTTGTAACCTGACACCACTTCCGGGTCTCTTCGCCCCGCCCCTTCCTCCTCCTCCAATGAGCCGCCAGCTCTCCCGGAGGCGCGAGCTCTCCAACGCTTCCTATTGGCTGTCGGGGGAGGAGGCGTGGCCGTGTGTAACCACGCCCCCGGCATGGTGGGGGCTGCGCTGGGCCGCGATGGAGCTGGGGGACCTGCGGAAGCGCTACCGGGGGGACACCGAGGTGGGACGGGGGCACCGGGGGGGCACGGGGGGTCCCGGCACAGGGGGAGCCCCCAGCGTGTCCCCAAGGCCCGGGGAACCCCCTCCTTTCTCCAGGGTGCCCCCCCCAGCCAGCGTAACCTCCCACGCGGCCGCTTCCCAGCGTGACCCCAAAGCTCGGGGGGACCCCCCCCAAAGCCAGGGTGACCCCAAAGCTCGGGGGGACCCCCCCCAAAGCCAGGGTGACCCCCCAGGATGTCCCCAAGGCTTGGGGAACCCCCCCCCGTTCCGTGCGGGTGCTGGGAGTGACCGTGGAACCGAGGTGCCCCCACCCTGAGCTGTGCCCAAGCCCTGCAGTGACCCCCCTCCCCACCCCAGTGCTCGTTGTCCCCTCGGAATTGGGGTGTCTCCCCCCCCCCCCCAAAACCGAAAGGACCTCCCTCCGTGTGCTGGGAGTGACCTTGGACCCGGGACGGCTTCCCATCGTGGGGGTGGCGACGCTGAAATGTCCTGAGCTGTCCCCGAGCCCTGGAGTGACCCCAACACCTCGGGTGACCCCTCCACACTGTCCCCGAGCCCTGGAGTGACCCCAAGCCCTGGGGTGGCCCCTCCAGACTGTCCCAAACACTTGAGGTGACCCCAAGACCTGTGGTGGCCCCTACAGACTCTCCCCAACACTTGGGGTGACCCCTCCAGGCCATTCCCAACACCTGGGGTGACCCCAAGCCCTGGGGTGACCCCTCCAGGCCGTCCCTAACACCTGAGATGACCCTTCCAGGCCATCCCCAAGCCCTGGGGTGACCCCAAGCTCTGGGGTGACCCCAACACCTGGAGTGACCCCTCCAGACTGTCCCCAACACCTGGAGTGACCCCTCCAGGCCGTCCCCAAGCCCTGGGGTGACCCCTCCAGGCTGTCCCCAACACCTGAGGTGACCCTAAGACCTGGGGTGACCCCTCCAGACCATCCCCAAGCCCTGGGGTGACCCCAACACCTGAGGTGGCCCCTCCAGGCCATCCCCAAGCCCTGGGGTCCCCCCTCCTTCCCCTTGCTGCACCCCCGATGCTCTGCCCACCCCATGCCCCGTTCCGGCCGTGCCCCCGAGTACGGCATGACTCCCTCCCCCCCCCCCAAGTGTCCCCAAAGGCCCGGGTGCCCCCCTTACATCCCCGCAGAGGGATTGGGGGGGGGGTCACCGTGTTTGGGGGAGCTGCCAGGATTTGGGGTTGGTGCCCCTCAGGGGTCCCTCTCTCCGTCCTCGCATCCTTTCCTGCATCCCTGCATCCCTCTGTCCATCCCTCCTTTCCTGCATCCCTGCATCCCTCTGTCCATCTCTCCGTCCATCCCTCCATCCCTCCGTGCCTCCCTCCATCCCTCTCTCCCCGCACCCCCGAACCCCCAAATCCCTCTCCCCTCACAGGGAGCTCCTCATCCCCCTCCTCACCCTCTCCGTCCCCTCTCGGCCAATTTTTTAGGAAACGGCAGCCGCTCCCAAGGTCTCCAGCGGGGTGGGGACAGCAGAGGGGGAACCCCTAGAGCACCCCCACTCAAACAAAAATCCCCACACAAAAAACCGACCATTTCCCCAGCTCTTATCCCGAGGGCGGACGCTGCAGCTGCTCCCAAATTTCCTCGTTAAAACACCGCGGGACGGGGCGACAGCTGCCCGGCGCACCCGGGGACCCGTGTGGCACCCTGGGGACCCGTGTGGCACCCTGGGGACCGATGTGGCACCCGGGGACCCGTGTGGCACCCGGGGACCCGTGTGGCACCCTGGGGACCGATGTGGCACCCTGGGGACCGATGTGGCACCAGGGACCCATGTGGCACCCCGGGGACCGATGTGGCACCCGGGGACTGATGTGGCACCCCGGGGAACGATGTGGCACCCAGGGACTGATGTGGCACCCGGGGACCGATGTGGCAACCTGGGGACTGATGTGGTATCCGGAGATTGACGTGGCACGCCGGGGACCCGTGTGGCACCCAGGGACGAATGTGGCACTTGGGGACTGATGTGGCACCAGGGACCGATGTGGCACCCGGGGAGCGATGTGGCACCCAGGGGAACCGATGTGGCACCAGGGACCAATGTGGCACCCGGGGACCGATGTGGCACCCGGGGAGAGATGTGGCACCCGGGGACTGATGTGGCACCAGGGACCCATGTGGCACCCGGGGACCCGTGTGGCACCCTGGGGACCAATGTGGCACCCCGGGGAGCGATGTGGCACCCAGGGGAACCAATGTGGCACCCTGGGGACCCGTGTGGCACCAAAGGACAGATGTGGCACCCGGGGACCGATGTGGCACCCTGGGGACCCATGTGGCACCCGGGGACCCATGTGGCACCTATGGACCCATGTGGCACTTGGGGACCGATGTGGCACCCTGGGGACCCATGTGGCACCCGGGGACCCATGTGGCCACCAGGGGACCGATGTGGCACCCCAGGGACCGATGCGGCACCCGGGGACCGATGTGGCACCCCAATTCTGGCAGGATTTGGGGTCACACCTTCAGCCCGCCGCATTTTTGGGGTGGGAATCTGTGAGTTTGGGGCGGCTGGGGGGTGTTGTGGGGCCGGTGTCCCCCGTCCTTCATCCCACACCCCCCCCGCGGGTGACGCTCGGCCCCTTTGTCCCCGCAGCGGTGCCTTTGTCCCCGTGTCACTCGGGGGGCACCAGCTGCCACCGCCGGGGCCTTCGCGCTGCTCCTCCTCCTCCTCCTCCTCCTCCTCCTCCCCCTCCTCCTTCTCCTCCTCCTCCTCCTCCTCCTCCTCCTCCTCCTCCTCCTCCTCCTCCTCCTCCTCCTCCTCCTCCTCCTCCTCTTCCTCCTCTTCCTCCTCCTCCTCCCCTTTGTTCTCCGCTGCCCCGCGCTGGGTCGGGATCACGGGGGGGTCCCAGGGTCGCCACCCCGAGGGACAGCGGGGACACAGAGCCCCCCCCAAGTGATGGGGACACCCCCAAAGCTTTGTCACCTTTGGGGTGGGGTTTGGGGTGCGCTCCGTGCCCTGCCCCATCCCCGGGGTGCCGCCAGTTTGGGGGGGGGGACCCCAGGGTGCGTCCCCCGGCCCCACCGAGGGGGTGACACCCAGGCCAGGGGACACCCAGGGGACGCGGGGGGGGATCTCCCGGAGCAGGGGGGGATTTGGGGTGGGGACCTTGGTGACCCCCAGGGTGCGACCCCGACCCCACCGAGGGGGTGACACCCAGGGGACGCGGGGGGGGGGGTCTCCCGGAGCAGGGGGGGTTTAGGGTGGGGAGGGGGCGCAGGAAGGTTTTTGGGGGGCTGCGGTGACATCTGCGGGTCCCCCCGGGGAGACACGGGATCGGGGGGGGTTTGGGGTGGGGAGGGGGGGGCGCAGGAAGGTTTTTGGGGGGGCTGCGGTGACATCTGCGGGCCCCTTGGGAGGACACGGGGATCAGGGGGGGTTTGGGGTGGGGAGGGGGGCCGAGAAAGGTTTTGGGGGGCTCGCGGTGACATCTGCGGGCCCCTTGGGAGGACACGGGATCAGGAGGGGCTTTGGGGTGGGGAGGGGGGCCAGAAAGGTTTTTGGGGGGGCTGCGGTGACATCTGCGGGTCCCCCCGCGGGGACACGGGAGCTCTGCCAGCTGCGCCCCCCGCCCGGGCCTGGG
>JACSVZ010000027.1:634929-648522 GCA_014706295.1 Lycocorax pyrrhopterus obiensis
TAGAGCGTCCCCCGTGTCCCCAGGCCTTCGAGGAGCAGCACTTGGCCTCCCTTGACCCCGTGGAGCAGTTCCGAGCCTGGTTCCAGGAGGCCCTGGGCTGCCCGGACATCGGCGAGGCCAACGCCATGTGCTTGGCCACCTGCACCAGGTGACACGGGGAGGGTCGCAGGGCGGTCACGGGGGGGTCCCCTGGGTGCTGTCCTCACCCCCCCTGTCCCCCCCCCCCCGCGCAGGGACGGGAAGCCCTCGGCCCGGATGGTGCTGCTGAAAGGCTTCGGGCAGGACGGGTTCCGCTTCTTCACCAACTACGAGAGCAGGAAGGGGAAGGAGCTGGTGAGGGCTGGGGAGGTTTTGGGGCGGATCCCGGGTTCCTGGAGCTGGGAGCGGCGAGGTTGCGCTGACGGCTCCCCCCTCTCTCCCCCCCCCACCCCAGGATTCCAATCCCTTCGCTTCCCTCGTCTTCTACTGGGAGCCCCTCTGCCGGCAGGTGAGGAGGGGTCCCCCGGGGCGTGGGGGGAGCACGGCCGGATCCCGGGAATGGGCTGGGCCAGGGGCTGCTCCCGCTCCGGGTGGGGATTTGGGGCTGGGGGGTCACACTGGGATGGGCGCTGGGGCGAGACGGGGTGGGGGGTGGCAGCGGGTTTTGGGTGGAAAAGTCGGGGAATGGGGCGGTTCTGTGCTCGGGAGCGCCTTTGGCACCCCTGGAAGATCCTAGAGGATGGTGATCGCCACTAGGGATGTGATCCCTGAGATTTTGGGTGGAAAAGTCAGGGAATGGGGCGGTTCCACGCTCGGGAGCCCCTCCGGAGCTGTGGGTCCCCGGCCCAGGTCCGGATCGAGGGCTCGGTGAAGCGGCTGCCGGAGGAGGAATCCGAGCGCTACTTCCACTCCCGCCCCAAGGGCAACCAGATCGGGGCCCTGGTGAGCCGGCAGAGCTCCGTCATCCCGGACCGCGAGGTGAGCCGGCCCCTTTCGCTCCGGGAGCCGCCGGTGGGTGCCCCGCTCACCCTCCCGTTCCCTTTCCCTCGGAGCAGGCGATGGGTGCCCCGCTCACCCTCCCGTTCCCTTTCCCTCCGGGAGCAAGCGATGGGTGCCCCGCTCACCCTCCCGTTCCCTTTCCCTCCGGGAGCAAGCGATGGGTGCCCCGCTCACCCTCCCGTTCCCCTTTCGCTCCGGGAGCAGGCGATGGGTGCCCCGCTCACCCTCCCGTTCCCCTTTCCCTCCGGGAGCAGGCGATGGGTGCCCCGCTCACCCTCCCGTTCCCTTTCCCTCCGGGAGCAGGCGGTGGGTGCCTCGCTCACCCTCCCGTTCCCCTTTCCCCCTTCCCGACCCCGCAGTACCTGAGGAAGAAGAACGCTGAGCTGCAGGAGCGCTACCGCGACGCGCCGGTGCCCAAGCCCGATTATTGGTGAGCGCGGCGTGCTGAACCCCCCAGAACCCCCCAGAACCCCTCCAGAACCCTCCTGAACCCCCCCAGAACCCCACCAGAACCCCCAGAACCCCTCCAGAACCCTCCAGAACCCCTCCAGACCCCCCGAACCCCCAGAACCCCACCAGAACTCCTCCAGAACCCCCCCAGAACCCAACCAGAACCCCCAGAACCCCTCCAGAACCCTCCTGAACCCCCCCAGAACCCCCCCAGAACCCCCCCAGAACCCCACCAGAACCCCAGAACCCCTCCAGAACCCCCTGAACCCCCCAGAACCCCCCCAGAACCCCGGCTGTCCCTCGCAGGGGCGCGTACATCGTGGAGCCGGAGGTGATGGAGTTCTGGCAGGGCCAGAGCAACCGGCTGCACGACCGCCTGGTGTTCCGGCGGCTGCGGGACCGCGCGGCGCCGCTCGGGGCCATGACCCACCGGGCGCACGGCGACTGGGTCTACGAGCGCTTCTCGCCCTGAGCCCGCCGCTGCTGCCGCTCGGGAATGTCGCCTGTGCCACCCCCGCCCCGTCCTGTGCGGTTCGGAGCTCCGCCCCGTCCCCGGTGTGTCCCCGAATCCGTCTGCTGGCGCTGCCGGTGGCTAATGAACCGTGTTAATGATTGTGCGGGGTCCCGCTGTGGCCGCGGTGGCCCCCGCGTCGCTGTCCCGCCGCTGCCGCCTCTGGTTTTCCGTGTTTTATGTGGGAATTGTGGAATGTGCTCGATCCCCCATTCGTTGCTGCTGGTGTTTAATTAACTTAAATCGCCCTTTGTCGCGGGCCTGTCCCAGGGCCGTGACACCCCAGCCCTCACCCTGTCCCCTCCTCCAGCTGCTTGGAAAAAAAAAATAAATCGGGATTTATGTGGAGGCGTGAAGGGTTTGGGTTAATACCGGGTTAATGTTTACCCAGGCGGGGCCCGGCTCTCCCGGGGCAGTTGGAGCTCGGAGCTGCCGGGAATCCCGGCCCCGGGTGAAACCGATCCCTAAAAACCGCGCCGGTCCCGTGTTTGCTGTCCCGGGGCAGGACCGTGCCAAGGGCCGGCTGTCCCACCCTGGCTGGTGGCAGGGCAGCCCTGGCACGGAGGGACGGTGGCCACGGGGCTGTCCCGCGCTCCGTGCCACTGTCACAGCCCCCTCGGTGGCTCTGGAGCCGCCCGGCTGTGCCCGTCCCTTGGCAAGAGCCGCCAGGGAGGGCTGGGAGGGGACGGGGCGATGTCGCAGGAAGGGGCACAGCCGGGGCTCCCACCCGTGCGGGCACTGGGAGCCCAAATTCCGGGGCGAGGGGCGTTCGTGGGCCGAGGGCTTCCCGCTGGGACAGGATCCCGGGATCCCGGCGGGACAAGGAACGGGCTGGGAGCAAACAGAGCCGAGGGCGGGGGCCGGGATGGGTCCTGGAACCGGCCCCGTGCCGGGAAACCGGGGCTGGGCTCGGGCTCTTGGCACCCTCCGGCTTTTGTCGGAGCTGGGAAGGGGCTGGAATTCGGAGCTCAGGAACAGCCGCACCCCGCGGGGCTGGGAGGGCACCCCGGGCTCTGGCCAGCCCCGCGTGTCCCCTTTTTCCATGGAATCAGGGATTCCCCGGGATGCCCGGGCTCCCAGAGAGATCCCAGCGGGATCCAGAGCTTTCCCACCCTGCCAGGAATTCGGAGAGAAATCCCTGGAGCTGCCCCTGCTTCCAGCCCCGCGTGTCCCCTTTTTCCATGGAATCAGGGATTCCCCGGGATGCCCGGGCTCCCAGAGAGATCCCAGCGGGATCCAGAGCTTTCCCACCCTGCCAGGAATTCGGAGAGAAATCCCTGGAGCTGCCCCTGCTTCCAGCCCCGCGTGTCCCCTTTTTCCATGGAATCAGGGATTCCCCGGCATGCCCGGGCTCCCAGAGAGATCCCAGCGGGATCCAGAGCTTTCCCCACGCTTCCAGGCTGGATCCAGGGATCCGCGGAGCTCTCCCGGAGCTGCCCCAGGCTCGGTTTATTAACCACAGTTAATTAGCAGCAGGCGCGAGGGCTTCCAACATCCCGACCCCCGGCGTCGGCTCCTCGCTTCCAGCAGCAGGGAGCGATTCCCTGGGGAACGCGGCTCCTCCCGGGAGCCCTCCGCGGTCCCCGGGTCGTTCCCTGGGGACAGGGAAGTGTCGCATCCCCGCTCGGGGGTGACTCGGCAAGGACGGGGCGTCGGCGGCTCCGCAGCCCCTCGGGACCGGGACACGAGCGGAGGGCTCGGCCCCGGAGAGCGGCGGGAGAAGGGGATCGGGAATGGGACCGGGGCAGAGCCGGGCGGGCGGTGCGGGGAGCGTCCTCATCCTCATCCCAGTACGAACCAGTGAGCGCTGGGGAGCGGCAGGGACGGGCAGCGCCCGGCTCTGCCCCGGGGTCAGTCCTGCAGGCTCCTGGATTATCGCTCGGATAAAAATCCATCCCGAGTCCTCTCTCCTCCTGCAGCCCCCCGGGGACGGGGGTGACATCGAGCCGGGTCACTTCTCCTCGCGCTCGCCGGCCCCGCACAAGTTGGGATGCTCGGCCAGCGTCGCCCTCACTTTCTTCTTCTCCTTGAAGCGCCCGGAGTGCGAGACCTTGACGTGTTTGCCCTTGGTGCTCTTGTCCACGATCTTCTCCAGGCGGGCGGCGAAGCCGGGTGGCCCCTCCGGGCCCGTCCCCTCCGCGCTGTCGCCTCCTCCCGGCGCCGCGTGCCCGTCGGGGCTCTCGTACAGCACCGCGGGCGCTGCCTGGCGCTTCCGCAGGAACGTCAGCTTCCACCAGCCGTGGCCGTCGGCCATCCTGGAACGGGATTCGGGGGTCGCGTTCCCTCCTGGAATTCCCTCGGCCCTCCCCGGGGCTGCCATCCCGGAGCTGGCGGCGGTGGATGAGGGATGCGGTGCTTCCTTCCCATCGGGGCGGGACCCCCGGGGAGCGCCCCGCGGGGAGCAGGAGGGGATGTTCCAGGGCTCGGGAATTCCGGAGCGCCGGGAAAAGGCCGCTGGCAGCGCCGGGAGCTGCCCTTATCGGCCACGTGTGGCGGGCAGGGAGGGAGGGAGGGAGAGAGGGAGCCCGGTGAGCAAACAGGAACAGGAACTGGGGCGCAGGTGGGACCGGGGAGGCGCCGGCGGCGCTGCCGGGGGGTCCCCACCTGCCGCAGCCCGGGCTCGGGGCTCGCCTCGCCCCGGTGGGGCCGGGCGGGAGCGCTGGAAGGGCCCGGGAAGGTTCCGGGAAGGCTCCGGAGCCGAGCGTGGCTCCAGGGCAGGAACTGAGGGAAGGCGGCTCCCGAGCCGAGCGCTTCCCTGGCCGCGGGCACGGAGGGGATTCCCAGGGCCCTGTCCCTGTCCCGGGCTCCGGCACAGCCCCGTGTCCCCATCCCGGGCTCCAGCACCGCCCTGGGCTCCAGCACAGCCCCGTGTCCCCATCCCGGGCTCCAGCACAGCCCCGTGTCCCCAGCACAGCCCCGTGTCCCCAGCACAGCCCCGTGTCCCCATCCCGGGGCCCAGAACAGCTCCGTGTCCCCATCCCGGGCTCCAGCACAGCCCCGGGCTCCAGCACAGCCCCGTGTCCCCATCCCCGGGGCCCAGCACAGCTCCGTGTCCCCATCCCCGGGGCCCAGCACAGCCCCGTGTCCCCATCCCGGGCTCCAGCACCGCCCTGGGTTCCAGAACAGCTCCGTGCCCCCATCCCGGGGCCCCAGAACAGCCCCGTGTCCCCGTCCCGGGGCCCAGCACAGCCCCGGGGCCCAGCACAACCCCTGTCCCCGCTCAGCCACCAGCGACCCCTCCCCGATGTCGCCTCCTGCATCCCTTCAGGGGGATTAAAACCCCTTTTCCCTCTGGGACAGGGGGACAAGTACACAGAGACTGCGGCCACCACCTCGCTGGTGGCCCCTGTGTCCCCCCCCGGTGCCAGAACCAGGCGGGACCATCCCCGGCCGTGTCCCCAGAGTGTCCCCGGGGGTGCCACATCCCATCCCGGTACCTGCTCCTGCCTCGCCCGGGGGTCCCGGGGGGGCGGTCCCGGAGGTGTCCCGGGGGTCCCGGGGGTGTCCCAGGGGTGTCCCAGGGGTGTCCCAGGGGTGTCCCAGGGGTGTCCCGGGGTGTCCCGGGGGGGCAGCACGGGCAGGTGCCGTTCACCTGCCGCTGTCCCCGTCAAGGTGAACCCGTTCCCAAACCCCTCCTGCCGGAGCAAACAGCGGGGCCGGGCCAGGCACGGCTGAATATTCATGATGGGGAGCGGTGCCAGCCCCGGGCGGGTGGCCCTGGGTGGCCCTTGGGTGGCCCTTGGGTGGCCCTGGGTGGCCGTCACCGCCGCGGGCCGGCCGTGGCAGCGCTCGGGGCGCGGTGGCCTCGAGGGCCGGTGGCGGCGGCTCGGCGGCACCGAGGGTCGGGCACCGGGAACAACGGAGGGAACTGCGGCTCCCGGTGGGATCAGCCGAAAGCCCGCGGCTGCCGGAGCGGTTCCTGCTCGCGCTGCTCCCCGCGAGGTCACCGCGATGTGCCCGTGTCCCCACGGGGACACCGCGGGACCCCCGATGCCGCTCCCGGGGGCTGGAGCTGCTCCCCCCAGGTTAATCCAGCGGGATGATCCCGAGGGATCCCGGTTCTGTCGGGGATTGTCGGTGCCTGAGGGATCTGGGATCTGCTCCAGGACCCCTCCCAGGGGTCCCCAAGAGACCTGGGGTCCTTTTTGGGGCGGCTGCTGAGGGTCCCAGGGGGGTTCCGGCTCTGTCCGGTGGTCCCCGAGGGTCCTTGGATCTGCTCTGGGAGCAGCTGGGGATCCCAGCGGGATCCTGGCTCTCTGCTGGGGCATCCAGTGGCTCCCGAGGGATCTGGGATCCCCTCTGGGGGATGCTGGGGACCCCTGAGGGATCTGGGATCCCCTCTGGGGGCAACGGGGGATCCCCGCAGGGATTGGGATCCGCTTGGGAGCATCCCGGGGAGTCCTGCGGGACCCTGAGGGACGGCCTGGGGGGGATCCCGGGGGATCCCGGCTCGGTGCTGGGGTACCTTGGGACCGGGACCGGGAGTGGGGCCCGGATTGAGACCGGGACCGGGATTGGGACCAGGATTGGGACCGGGACTGGGACCGGGATTGGGACCAGGATTGGGATCAGAATTGGGACCGGGACCGGGATTGGTACCGGGTTTGGGACCGGGACCGGGATTAATGCCGAGATCGGGACCGGGACCGGGACCGGGATCGGGATCGGGATCGGGATCGGGATCGGGATCGGGACCCCCAAACTCCCACCGCCCGCTCCGATTGGTCCCTGACGACCCCGCCCCTTCCCCTCCAGCCAATCGAAATGCCGGCACGTGGCGCTGCCGCTGCACCGCCGCCTTCTGATTGGCGGGAGGGGCGGGATCTTTGGGCGGAGCGCGTTTTGATTGGCTGAGGCGCGGGCGCTGGGGCAGGCGATTGGCTGAGGCGAGGAAGGCGGAAGTGGAGAGGCGGTGACGGGAGAGATGCAGGTGAGGAGCGGGAGCGGGACCGGGACCGGGAGCGGGAGCGGGACCGGGACCGGGACCGGGGAAGGGGCTGGGAGCGGGTCCAGCCCCAGGGGAGCGGGGACAGCCCGGGCCCGGGCGTTGGAGCGGAGCGTCCCCACCCCTGTCCTGCT
Source organism: Lycocorax pyrrhopterus obiensis (assembly GCA_014706295.1). Lineage (NCBI taxonomy): Eukaryota > Metazoa > Chordata > Aves > Passeriformes > Paradisaeidae > Lycocorax > Lycocorax pyrrhopterus. The sequence goes on from JACSVZ010000027.1 coordinate 641,948, forward strand.
CCCGGTGCCGCTCCCGGTGCCGCTCCCGGTGCCGGTGCCCGTCCGCAGCGGCATCTCCCGTGTCCTCCCCCGCAGGTCGCTCCCCAGGACTACCAGAATGTGCCCATCGACATCCAGACCAGCAAACTGCTGGGTACGGGAACTGATCGCCGGCCTTGGCCTCCCCCGGCTCCGCTCTTCCCTCCGAACCCCGGGAATTGATCCCGGTTTATCCCCGGCCTGATCCCGCTTTTCCCTCCGAACCGGGAATTCATCCCAGTGTTTGGGCCCTTCCTTTCCCCTCCGGATTTGGGGGAAGACCCTGGAATTCATCCCAATATTTGACCCTTCATTTCCGCTCCGGATTTGGGGGAAAAGCCGGGAATTCATCCCAATATTTGCCACTCCCCGATCCCTCCTTTCCCCTCCGAACCCAGGGATTCCTCCCGGCGTCCCTGGATCCCCGGGGGTGTCCCCCCCCCCAATGCCGTGTCCCCCCCGCTGTCCCCGTGTCCCCCCAGGGGAGGGGGGGGTCCCATCCATCAATGTCTGCCCGAAGCCCCCCAGAGCTGGGGGGGGGTCCGAGGGGCAGAGTTTGGGGTGTTTTAGGGACATTTTTGGGGGGAAGGGGACCGCAGGAGGGGCTGGGGGCCCAAGGGAGGGGAGCCCCTGTGATTGAGGGGGGGTCGCTCCCCCAAGGGGAGGCTTGTGGGGACCCCAGGAGGGGGAGGGGCTGGCACAGGCAGAGTTTTGGGGGGTCCCGGGCTGGGGGGTGGTCCTGGGTTAGGGGGGGAGCTCAGGATGAGGGTCCCAGAGGGGGGGTCCGGGGTTTGGGGGGGCCCAGAGAGGGGTCCGGGGTTTGGGGGGGTCCAGAGAGGGTCCGGGGTTTGGGGGGGCCCAGAGGAGATCCGGGGTTTGGGGGGGGTCCAGAGAGGGGTCCGGGGTTTAGGGGGGGTCCAGAGGGGGTCCGGTGTTTTTGGGGGCCCAGAGAGGGGTCCGGGGTTTGGGGGGGATCCCAGAGAGGGGTCCGGGATTTTGGGGGATCCCAGAGGGTGTTCCGGGGTTTGGGGGGGCCCAGAGGGAGATCCGGGGTTTGGGGGGATCCCAGAGAGGGGTCCGGGGTTTGGGAGGGCCCAGAGGGGGGTCCCGGAGGGGGGTCCCAGTTTGGGGGGGGGCTCAGGGCGGGGCCCCGCGCGCTGCCCCAGAGCCGCCGGCAGGTGGCGCTGCAGGACCGCGAATGCGCGCGCCGGGGCGGAGCAGGAGGGGGCGGAGCTAAACCGACGGGGCGTGGCCATATTCCTCATAAGGGGTGGCGTGGTATGCGAGGGGCGGGGTTATGCAAATAAAGGCGCGGCGCCGCAAGGAGCGTCGGGAAAGAGCGGCGGCATTGGGGGAGGCCCGGGAGGGATTTTGGGGGTCCCATGGGGGATTTTGGGGTCCCAGGAGGGATTTTGGGGGTCCCGCAGAGGTTGGAGGACCCTGGACAGGCTGTGCCAGCCTGGGGGGGCTCTGTAGGGTTGGGGTTACCCGGGAAAGGGGCGATGCCAAGGTGGGTGGGGGGTTCCCAAAAAGGGGGTGATGCCAAAATGGGGTGGGGGCTCCCTGGGCTGGGTTTCCCAATTTTTTTTTGGGGGGGGGGTCTGTAGGGAACATCCACCCCCACCCCGATGCTGGATTGGGCGGGGAAAAACTTGGGATTTGGGGCTGGATCCAGCTGAGAATGAGCAGGAAGGCCAAACTTGATTAGTGCTTAATTACACCCCGGGTATCATCAACGCTGGGAAGGGGCTCCTGGATCCCATCCCCAAATAATCCCAGCCCCTGCCGCCATTCCCGGACCTCTCCCAGCCTGGAATTTTTTCCGGTGACTCACCCGCTGCACCCAAAACCTTCCCTCGTTCGCTTCAATCTTTGGGGCCGCCGCGTTTTCCTGGGGCGGGGGGGGAATAAAAGTGGGGAAGGGGCTCCGTGCCCCCCTCACCGGCACGAGGTGGGCACGGGGCCAGGGCCACAAATAGTCCTGGGAGGGGAGGGACACTAAAAATAACCTGAGAGGGGCAGCCCGGCTCGGATTCCCGGCTGGAAACTGCCCGCGGCCCTGGGGAGGCGCGGGAGGGGTTTGGGGGGCTGCCAGACACCCCCAAAATCCAGCCCAGGGAGGGTTTGGGGTGGGAAACAACCCCAAAATCCAGCCCAGGGTGGGAAACACCCCCAAAATCCAACCCAGGGAGGGTTTAGGGTGGGAAACACCCACAAAATCCAACCCAGGGTGGGAAACACCCCCAAAATCCAACCAAGGGAGGGTTTAGGGTGGAAAACACCCCCAAAATCCAACCCAGGGAGGGTTTGGGGTGGGAAACAACCCCAAAATCCAGCCCAGGGTGGGAAACACCCCCAAAATCCAACCCAGGGAGGGTTTAGGGTGGAAAACACCCCCAAAATCCAACTCAGGGAGGGTTTAGGCTGGCAAACACCCCCAGATCTCCAACCTTGGGGGGCTTTGGGGTGGAAAACACCCCCAAAATCCAACGCAGGGAGGGTTTGGGGTGGGAAACACCCCCAAAATCCAACTCAGGGAGGGTTTAGGGTGGCAAACACCCCCAGATCTCCCGCTCCAGGTGCCGTGGGCCGGGGGGCAGCCCAGAATTCGGGGGGCTCCTCTGCCGGCGGGGCCGTGCCCGTGGAAATTCCCGGCCGGGGCACGGCGTGGGCCGGGCACACCCCGGCTCCGGAGGGTGTTCCACGGGCCGGTTTCCAGGAGGAGATTAAGGAGAGGGAGCAGAGCCAAGGCACGACCCAAAAATCTCCGGGATCTGGGGCGATTCCAGCCTCCCAAACACCTCCCCGTTCTCCCGGGATGCAGCCCTGGATGGATCCCTGCACTCATCCCTGCCCTCAGCATTGGGGTTCTCCTGGTTTCCTGGGGGCACAAACAGCTTGGAAAACCCTGGGAAAACCTGGGAAAAACTGGGAAAACCTCACCGTGCAGCGAGGCGTCGCCGATTTTTCCATGGTTTTTTTTTTCTTCCCCTTGGATGAACCATTGTCTCCGGCATCCCGTTTGTCCCCGCGGGTTTCTGGGGCAGGGGGAAGAGGTGTCCGGGATCTGCCACCCGCGGGAACAGCGGGATCTGGGCGGTGCTGCCCGCTGCCTCCCACCCGCCTGGCACCGATCCGGGCAGGAATCGGGCTCGGGGACGGGCAGGGATCCCACACGGCTCACGGATCGATGCGGGCAGGGGTGAATGAACGACCTGCCCGCCCGTTCGAACCCTGCCCCGCGGTTCTTTCAGTAGGTTACGGGGTTTTGGGGTGGGTTAAGGGTTGATGAGCCTGGAAAGGGGAAGGAAAGGACAGGGCCTGATGCCAACAGCGCTTTTCCGCCTCTTTTCCTACAGATCCAGCGGCAGATCCCGGCCTGGAGGGGATCCTTGGGCAGCTGAGGTGGTTGGGAAGAGCCGCGGCCTGTCCCTCACCTTCTGACCATCCCAAAAGTCACTGAACACGGGCCCTGGGCGAGGCTGGCGCTGTCCCTGTGTCCTCCCCGGGGGGCATCGAGGTGGCAGAGCCCCCAAATCTCCCACCCAGGGTGGGCAGCACCCCCAAATCGCCCTCCCCGGTGTCTGCAGGTGCCTCAGGGGCCCCGCGGGGACGGGGGACGTTCCCCGGCATCACCGTCCCCAAGGCCTGTGGCGGCCCGGGGTGGGCCCCGGGTTGTTCCAGAGAGAAACAAGGCTGAGGAGCTGCCTCGGAACCACCTCGCCGCCGGTGTGCGGCTCCTCAGAGCCCCGCCGGGGGTCCGGGGTCACCGGGGAGCCGCGGGGCGGTGGCGGCCCCGCCATGGCGGCCTCACCCCGCTGAGGGCCCGGGGCGCCCGTTGCCACGGCAACCGCTGCGGAGCAAAGGGGCGGTGCCGCCGCCCTGCAGCGATTGGTTCGCGCCGCTGCCACTCAATCGCGCGGGGTCCCCACACGTCGTCTCATTGGTGGGCGCCGCTGTCACTCAGTGGAGGCTTCGCGAGCCATTGGGCGGGCGCGCTGTCAACCTGCCGCAGAGCGGGGCGGGCCGCGCTGCCCGGCTTCTCCTTTCCCATTGGCTCAGCCGCGCCGAGCGCGAGGGCCGCCCGCACCTCCCCGCACGCCCATTGGCCAATCATCCTGCCAATCAAAGCGGCGCCGCGAGGGCGGGAGCAATGCTCGGCCGCCCGCCTCCCATTGGGCCTCTCCCTGCTCCCGCCTCCCTCCGGCGGGCGGTGATTGGCGGCGGCGCCGCGCGAGGCGGGCGGGGGGGGGGCGGTTGGGCCGGGGCGGGGAGCGGGAGCGGCGCCGGCGGCGGCGGCGGCGGGGCCGGAGCGGCGGCGGAGCCCGGCGGGTACCGGCGGGGGCGGAACCGTGGCGGAGGGTCCGGGGTGGCGTGCGGAGGGCGCGGGGGTGGCGGCGGCGGCGGCGTGCGCGGGATCGGCGCGGGGCGGGCGGCGCTGAGGGGGAACGGCGAGGCCGCGGGAGCGCGCGCGCGGGTGGGGCGGGGGGGGTCACGTGGCCGCGGGGGGAGAGGGGGGGTGGGGTCACGTGGGGCGCGCGGGGTCTTAAAGGGCCCTGGAAAAGGGGGACGGGGAGCGCACGTGGACCCCCCCAAAATCTGGGACCCCTCCCCAAAATCTGGGACCTCCCCCCCCAACCCCCTCGGGGACCGCCAAGCTCGGGACCCCTCACTCAAGGCCTGGGCGCTTCTCCCCGCACGGCGGGAGCCGCCCCGGCGCGCCGGGGGAGGTGGGAGCGGGGCGGGCCCGGGGAGCATTCCCGGTGTTTTTCATGGAAAACCCCCTGGCCCGGCTGGAAACCGGGCTGAGGAGGGGAAGGCAGCCGGATTCCTTCGGCCAGCGGGAAGTTGACGCGCCGGCCTAAGAATAGCTCGGCAAGGGGGGGAAGCGTGGGACAGTGTTATCCCCGAAGGTAACTCGGCCGAGGCGGGGCGTGCGGCGGGAAAACGGGCAATTCCAGCGAAATTCCCGTCGTTTTCCCCGGGGTGGGGAAGGCGCCGTGCAGCAGGGCCTGAAGCATGACTTCCGGAACCACCTCGCCGCCGCTAGTGTGAACTGGCTCCTCTACAATAGTATGCTACAGTAATACCAAGACTCGAGGCGGTAATCCCCAGGGGTCACCACCTGGGAAAAACAATTGCGGGTCCGCGATAGTAGCATGGCCTTCCCGCCATTTTTTGCCAGTTCTCTATAACGGATTAAATAAAAAAAGTCTGTATTCTTCTCACGTGCTGAACCGCCTTGTACGTGGCCATCACCTTGAAGGCGCCCGTTTGCCCAAACTAGCAGTGCAAGGCCGAGGAACTCCGCTGAGTTGCAGATCGATAAAGATATGATCAAAAGGGGCGGGCTCGCACCGTCGGCTACTGCTAGCGATGTTAGTTGTTCCATGCTCGTCCTGCACTTTTCGTCCATCACTTTAAAAGGTTCACATCTGCATGCGGGTCCCCCCCAATACCTCTGCGCACTGGCATCGTCTCATTGGTGGAGAGCTTAGCATGTGCATGCGCCATCTGTCTTTTGTCATATTTATACAGTGGAGGCTTCGCGAGCTTGCAGTGCAGCATTGGCCGTCTGGGAGACGAGGGGCACGGGAGCACGCGCCGAGTGCGCAAGGCTGCGCGTCAATCGTCGTACCCCTGCCCCACACGAGCCCAGCACGACGGATGAGTGCTGGAGCTATCAGCCGCATGCGCACCAGACGTAACGTTGGCTAGTACGCTCCTTATTCCCCCATTCAGCCAGTGGAGGGGATATAACAGCCTTCACTCCCGCTCTGGCCGAGAAGCGACTGGATTGTAATGGCCGCTTTTGAGGCCTTCAACACGCAAACCCATCTCTGTACAGCCGCACCAGGCTTAATGTGAGCAGTTCAGGGCCACAGAGATCATTTTTCTCTTGCAATGCTGACAAGGCGCGAAGTGACACCGACGTATGGCCTGGCAGGGAGTCAAATGAACATGATCGGCCGCTGTCTTAATTCCCGCCTCCTCGCCATTGGTGAGCCTCTGCCCACTCGGTGCTTGATCCCGCTCCCCTCTAGCCCCCCCCTGCTATTGATAGGCGGAATGATTACCTGGAGTTGGGTCTCTGGCGAGAGACTCTGCGTCAGAGAGTACTGCAAAGGGCAGCAGGTGTGGCACTGGGGGAGCGGGTGGGGTACCACGGGTGGCGGGTGAGTCGCGCACTTTTTAGACAGCGGCTCCTTGCGCGAGAGACGGTGGGACGTGAGCCGAGGATATGCGGCAGGTCCGGAGAGAGCCTGGCGGGTACCGCGGCGGCGAGCGCTGCGCGCAATAGCACTGTCTGTTTAGGTCGCGAGCAGTCTTGCAGGGGTCGCGTCGGTGGATAGGAGAGGGCCGGGGGTGCGGCGGCGTGCGGCGGCGTGCGCGCAGATCAGGTGCGCAGGGGAAGGGCAGGCGCATGAGAGATACGGCGTGATAGAGATGTTCAAGCATCAATCGACAGCGAGGCCGCGGCGAAGCGCGCGCGCCTGCGTGTCGCTGTAGGGGCGTGAAGGATGGTGGCGTATCAAGTGATCTGGCCGCGGGGGAGA
>JACSVZ010000027.1:648547-675527 GCA_014706295.1 Lycocorax pyrrhopterus obiensis
ACGTGCAGGTGTGGTGGCCTCGGCGCTACCGTGTTTGCTCTCTGGTTACATTTCAGCTGCTGATGAAATCGCAGCGGGGACGGAGGAGTCTTTGGACCTTCCCATGGTCAGGACCTTTGACTCATAAAAGGCTCCTTCAGAAAGCGTTGCGAGCAGAAGAGGGGAAGGAAGAGGAGCCGGAGAGGGCAAGGAGGAGCTTTTGGAGGGAGCAGACCCCGTCCTGGAGCGTGGGGAAGCTGCGGGGGAGAGAAAGTCGTGTCATGTATGTGGAGTTTTCGGACAGTAAGTCCCGTGGAATTCCGCGATCTCCTCTTGTGGTCTGCGGATAAAAACAAAGAGGGCGAGGGTGGAGCTGCTGGGGAGTCATGCTTCTCGAGGTTTAACTTTGATTTTTCTCGGTTCTCCGTGCGCCGGTTTTCCTGATTTTTTTAGAGGAAAACCAGCCCTGCTGAACTAAAACCTTTCAGCGTTCTCTAAGCTTTCATCCTCTTTAAACCTTTGATTTCCCGCGGTTCTCCACGCACAATTTCCTGATTTTTTTTTCTCACGGAAACCCCCACTGAACTAAAAACCTTTGGAGCGCTCTTTAAACTTTTACCCCGTTTTCCAGCTCTGCCTCGAACGCCCAGAACTTCTGTTCGAAATGGGGCAGAGCACAGCCAAACCCACCCACCTGTTGTGCGGAGGCTTCACCCTCTGCCACCTCCAGCTCCTCGTTGCTGTCCATCCCTGACGTCTATCCCTGTTTTTTCTCTCTCTTTTTCCTCCAGAAATGCTTTCCCTGAAGAAATACTTCACCGAAGGCCTCATCCAGTTCACCATCCTGCTCAGCCTCATCGGCGTCCGCGTGGACGTGGACACCTACCTGAACTCGCAGCTCCCTCCCCTGCGCGAGATCATCCTGGGCAGAGCTCTGCCTACACCCAGACCCAGTTCCACAACCTTCAACACCTTGGACGGATATGGCATCCACCCCAAAAGCGTCGAGCTGGACTATTACTTCACGCCCGCCGCCTGCTCAGCCAGGTGAGGGCCCTGGACAGGTTCCAGGTGCCCAGCACCGAGTCAGCGCCTGGTTGGTGCACAGAGATCCCGAAGGATCCGTGTCCGGAGGGCAGCCCGGAGCCGGGAGCGGGCTGCAGGACGGACGGCGTGCCGGCGACGGCGGCGTGAGGGGAGAGCGGAGCCGAGCAGGGCTTCGGGAAGAGCTGGAAGATTTGGGCATGTGCAGCGCCCGGCATGTGATCTGACTAAAGGAGGTAGGGGAAAAAAAAAAGGAGGGTTTTGGTTTTCCTTTTGCTGGTTTAAGGGAGGTTTTGCCTCTCGGCGAGCAGAGTTTGGGATGTTGTTTGTGTTTGCAGCTGGGAGAAGCGTGTCCCTGCTCGGGAGTGTCGCAACCTCTGATCACGGCTCGGTTTCAGCGCTCCGGGGGTAATCGGGTGGTTTTCCCTTTTCGTCTGCTCCGTTCTGCGCTTGAAAGCAGCAGTGAAAGGAGGGGAAGGGGTTGGGGGCCCTCCCCAGCGCGTGACTCGGATTGGGAAACCGATCAATCCAGCTGGGAAATTAAACAGGAGCGTTGGGAAAGAGCCCCGGCCCAGGTGGAGCAGGTGTTGGGTTACTGGGCTGGAGCCTGGCAGGAGCCTGTCCTTCGCTCGCTTTTCCTCCCAGCCGCCTGGGAGAGCCGGATTGGGAGCTGGATTTTGGTTTTCCGCTTGAGCCACAGCCTTTGGGAAGGCCGGGATGGAATTCCAGGCCCGGAGCTGCCGCTGCGTTTGTGGGCAGGCTGCCTCTCACAGCGCGGCCGAGGCTCCGCGGGCTCTGGGGGCTGATCCGTGGCTTGGGGTCCTTCCAGGGTCATGGAATGGGGTGGTCAGTGTGATCCTATTCTCAGGTCCTTTCAGGGCTGTAGAGGGGGTGTCAGTGCTGATCCGTGTCTCAGGTCCTTTCAGGGCTGTAGAGGGGGTGTCAGTGGTGATTCCCAGCCTTGGGTCCTTCCAGGGTCGTGGAATGGGCGTCAGTGGTGATTCCCAGCCTCAGGACCTTCCAGGGCTGATCCATGGCCTTGGGTCCTTCCAGGGTCATGGAATGGGCGTGGTCAGTGTGATCCATGTCCTCAGGTCCCTTCAGTTGATAGAGGGGGTGTCAGTGGTGTTCCCAGGCTCAGGACCTTGCAGGGCTGATCCATGGCCTTGGGTTCTTCCAGGGTCATGGAATGGGACTGCTCAGCTGGTGATCCATATCCTCAGGTCCTTTCAGGGCTGTAGAGGGGGTAGGGTGTCCAGTGCTGATCCATGTCCTTGGGTCATTCCAGGGTCATGGAATGGGGGTTGTCAGTGGTATCCGTGTCCTCAGGTCTTCCAGGGTTGTAAGAGGGGTGTCAGTGGTGATTCCCAGCCTTGGGTCCTTCCAGGGTCGTGGAATTGGGGGTTGTCAGTGCTGATTTCCAGCCTCAGGACCTTGCAGGGCTGATCCATGTCCTTGGGTCCTTCCAGGTCATGGAATGGGAGTGGTCAGTGGTGATCCGTGTCCTCAGGTCCTTTACAGGGTTGTAAGAGGGGGTGTCAGTGTGATTCCCAGCCTTGGGTCCTTTCAGGCGCTGGTCCATGGCCTTTGAGTCCTTCCAGGGTCCATGGATATGGGTGGTCAGTTGGTGATCCGTGTCCTCAGGGTCCTTTCAGGGCTGTTAGAGGGGTGTCAGTGCTGATCCATGTCCTTAGGTCCTTCCAGGGTCGTGGAATGGGGGTGGTCAGTGGATTGACCCAGCCTTGGGTCTCCTTCCAGGGTCGGTGGAATGGGGTTGTCAGTGGTGATTCCCAGCCTTGGGGTCCTTTCAGGGCTGGTCCATGGCCTTGGGTCCTTCCAGGGTCATGGAATGGGGCGTGGTTCCAGTGGAGATCCGTGTCCTCAAGTCCTTCGCAGGTTGTAGAGGGATGCTTGTCATTGGGTTGATTCTCCAGCTTGGGTCCTTCCAGGGTCGTGGAATGGGGTTGTCAGTGCGATTTCCAGCTGTAAAGGAACCTTGCAGGGTGATCCATGGCCTTGGGCTCTTCCAGGGTCATGGAATGGGACTGCTCAGTGGTGATCCATATCCTCAGGTCCTTTCAGGGCTGTTAGAGGGGTGTCAGTGCTGATCCATGTCCTTGGGTCCTTCCAGGTCATGGAATGGGGGTGGTCAGCGGTGATCCGTGTCCTCAGGTCCTTTCAGGGTTGTAGAGGGGTGTCAGTGGTGATTCCCAGCCTGGGTCCTTCCAGGTTTATGGAATGGGGTGTCAGTGCTGATTCCCACCCTTGGGTCCTTCCAGGACTGATCCATGGCCTTGGTCCTTCCAGGGTATGGAAATGGGGTGTCAGTGCTGATTCCCAGCCTCGGTCCTTCCCAGCATCTCGCTCTGGCGTCTCCAAATCCCTGCTGGCCCCGGAAAAAGCGGGATTTTTGAGCGGTGCAGCTGCCCCGGTCAGCGCCGCCGGATGCCGGGAGCCGCTGTCATGCTGGGCGGCAAGCAGGCAGGGATCGGACGGGCTGTTGGAATGGTGTGGAAGCGCTGGAGCGCCGCAGAGACAAAGCTGGAGGTTGTTCCGGGGCTGGGAGGTGATGCCGGAGCAGCGGGATGCTGCCCTGGGAATTCTGTCCCGCTTTTCCCTGCCCGCGGGGGTCCCCCAGGCTCCGGAGGGGCCGCGGGTCTGCCAAGAGGGGGAAATTGCTCCGGTTTGGCAGCCGCGCTTGGACGGTGCCAGAGGGACCGAGGGACGACGACAGAGCTACTCCGAGCCGTCCAGTGCTCTTGCGCTGTCTCTGGGATTAATACATCCCGGACGGGAGAGTGCAAACCGCGTGGCAATCAACTGACGACTCGACGGACGGACGGACGGAGCGCCTGTGCAAGGTCACTCCTGGAGACTCACGCAGTGAGAATCCCCCTGGGGCATTCCCGGAGTACTGTGTGCGATCCCAGCGCGGCGCAGCGAGGAGACAGGGGATGGGATTTTGGGGGCATTTGGGAAGCGAGAAGCCGGGAGCTGCCCGTTCTCAGAGGCCTCGCTGGATGCGCTGGGAGCGGAACCCAGCCCCGGCTGTCCCCAGGGAGGGGCGGCTGGGAGGGACCGGCGTTTCCCGCATCCCTGCTGCTCCCCAGGGCTCCGTTTTCCATGTTTTTCTCCCCAAAGCTCTCGGCTGGACAGGAGGGGGGAGGCCGCTGTGGCTCCAGGAAATCCCGTCTGGCTCCCACGTCACTCCCTCAACCCATCCCGGCGCCCTCCTCCTCCTCCTCCTCCTCCTCCTCCTCCTCCTCCATCCTCCCCGACTCCTTGCTGCTCCCACACTTCATTTTTGGGGTGGTTTTTTTTGGGTTTTTTTTTTTTTTGGGGTGGGATTTTTCACCCCGACTCCACGGGGAAACTCGAGCAGCCGCAATCTTCCCCCGGGAATATCCCGGCACCTCTGCGGCTCCTCGGACACCTGCAGGCTCTCCCTCATCCCGGCCCTGCCCGGCCCGGGCGGGGATGGAGCCGCAGATGGCTCCGGGCCGCCTGGAAATTTTTCCCAGACTTTTCCTGGCACGCTGCGACTCCCGTGGGGTTGTGCGAGCCAGGGCGCACCTTTGCCGGGGAAAATACGGCGGATATAAATAATTTTGGGAAGCTCGCAACTCGTCACCGGGGAATGCTGTGCGGGTTTTTTTTTTTTTTTTTTTTTGGGGCGTTGCAGCACCCGGCGAGAGGCGGGGGGAAGGGAGAGGGTGAAGCGTTCAGGCGAATTATGAAAATCCCACTGATTTTTATCCCACGGATAAAAAAAAAAAAAAAAAAAGAAAGAAAAAGCCCGTTTTTGAGCCGGGGCGGTTGTGCCGGGCTAAAGACAAAGCTGGGATTAAATCCCAGCGCTTCCCTGCCTCCCTCTGCAAGCATTGGGGGTGCTGTGGGGGAGCACGGCCGAGGCTCCGTGCCCGGGGCCGTCCACAACACGAGGATAAAATACGTCGTGGGGATGTGATGAGCTGCGGGGGCTCAGGCGCGTGACCCCCCCCACCCCACCACCTCCGGGACGGAGCGGGAGAGGGGGGATTCCTTACACCTGGCCGTGGTTACCGCGGACCGGGCGTGCCCGGGGCGAGGCTCAGCGGGGGTAGGAGCGGAAGGGGGCGGCTCCGCGGGGGGTCGCGCGCTGCGGGCCGCGGGGTGTCCGGGCTCGGAGCCAAGGTGAGCCCCGGGCTGTGTGCAGGTTCCGCGCCGGGGGTCCGGTGTTCCCTTTCCCCCACCGCCATTCCCGGTGCGCTGCGGGGGGGCGGCGGATGGGGGGGGGGGCGGCCCCGCTGCGCCAGGGCGGGGGCGCGGCCCGGTGGCGCCGCCGCGGGGCGCTGATTGGCTGAGCGGGCGGCCCCCGCCGGCGCTGATTGGTCAGCGCGGCGGCCCCCGTTGGCGCTGATGGCCGCGCGCACCGCCCGGGCGGGCGGGGCCGTCGCGGACGGGGCCGTGGCCCAGGGAGCGGCCCTGCATCCGCCGCGAGGGAGTGGGCGGGCCTGGCGGAGGGGCGCGGGCTTGGCGGCCGCCGCAGCCGGGAACGGGGGGGGTAAGGTCTCGGGTGGAGGGGGGGGGGCGCGCCCCGCCGAGCCCTCCCGAGCCCCTCCCGGTCCCGCCGGAAGCCCTTCTCTCCGGCCCCGCCGCGCCCGGGGCGCCGCCCGCAGCCGCCACAGCAGCAATCCCCCGCCGCCCACCGGGGGCGGGGCGGCTGGCTTGCCGCCGCAGCGGGGCCGCGCGGGCACCTGTGGCGGTGGGCGGAGCGGAGCGCGCTTCCCCCTGCCGCGCCGCCGCCGCCCCCGGCCGCGATGCGTGCCGGCGCCGCGCCCACGGCCAGCCCGACCCCGCCGCCGCCTCCTCCTCCTCCCTCCTTCTCTCTCTCTTCCTCCCCCGGGGACCATGATCGGGCGTGCCGGCCGCGGCCCGGGCCGGCAGCTGGGGACCATGAGAAACGGTACCGCGGGCCAGCCCCGAAAATCCGGGGCGTCAGGGGGGGTACCCGGGGGGCTGCGGGCAGGCCCGATGGCGGCGGGGAGCGGGCAGGGGCCCGGCTGGCTGCGCGGCGGCTCAAGTTGCATCAGGTGGTGGAGATTGCGCGCGGATATTTCCTGCCACCCAGCCCCTTATGCAAATGCGCCGGAGATGGCACCACGGGCTGATGCAAGGCGGGCACGGCGCAAGCCACCGCCGCGCGACGCGGGCGGGGGTGGGGTCACGTGGGGCGCGCGGGGTCTTAAAGGGCCCTGGAAAAGGGGGACGGGGAGCGCACGTGGACCCCCCCCAAAATCTGGGACCCCTCCCCAAAATCTGGGACCTCCCCCCCCAAACCCCCTCGGGGACCGCCAAGCTCGGGACCCCTCACTCAAGGCCTGGGCGCTTCTCCCCGCACGGCGGGAGCCGCCCCGGCGCACCGGGGGAGGTGGGAGCGGGGCGGGCCCGGGAGCATTCCCGGTGTTTTTCATGGAAAACCCCCTGGCCCGGCTGGAAACCGGGCTGAGGAGGGGAAGGCAGCCGGATTCCTTCGGCCAGCGGGAAGTTGACGCGCCGGCCTAAGAATAGCTCGGGCAAGGGGGGGAAGCGTGGACAGTGTTATCCCCGAAGGTAACTCGGCCGAGGCGGGGCGTGCGGCGGGAAAACGGGCAATTCCAGCGAAATTCCCTCGTTTTCCCGGGGTGGGGAAGGCGCCGTGCAGCAGGGCCACGTGCAGGGTGGTGCCTCGGCGCTACCGTGTTTGCTCTCTGGTTACATTTCAGCTGCTGATGAAATCGCAGCCGGGAGCGGAGGAGTCTTTGGACCTTCCCATGGTCAGGACCTTTGACTCATAAAAGGCTCCTTCAGAAAGCGTCGCGAGCAGAAGAGGGGGAAGGAAGAGGAGCCGGAGAGGGGCAAGGAGGAGCTTTTGGAGGGAGCAGACCCCGTCCTGGAGCGTGGGGAGCTGCGGGGGGAGAGAGGAAGTCGCTGTATGTGGAGTTTTCGGACAGTAAGTCCCGTGGAATTCCGCGTCTCCTCGTGGTCTGCGGGATAAAAACAAAAGGGAGGGCGAGGGTGGAGCTGCTGGGGAGAGTTCCGTGCTTCTCGAGGTTTAAACCTTTGATTTTTCTCCGGTTCTCCGTGCGCCGGTTTCCTGATTTTTTTAGAGGAAAACCAAGCCCTGCTGAACTAAAAACCTTTCGAGCGTTCTCTAAGCTTTCATCCTCTTTAAACCTTTGATTTCCCGCGGTTCTCCACGCACCAATTTCCTGATTTTTTTTTTTCCAGCGGAAAACCAAACCCCACTGAACTAAAAACCTTTGGAGCGCTCTTTAAACTTTTACCCCGTTTTCCAGCTCTGCCTCGAACGCCAGCAACGATTCTGTTCGAAAGTGGGGCAGAGCACAGCCAAACCCACCCAACCTGTTGTGCGGAGGCTTCACCCTCTGCCACCTCCAGCTCCTCGTTGCTGTCCATCCCTGACGTCTATCCCTGGTTTTTCTCTCTCTTTTCTCCTCCAGAAATGCTCTCCCTGAAGAAATACTTCACCGAAGGCCTCATCCAGTTCACCATCCTGCTCAGCCTCATCGGCGTCCGCGTGGACGTGGACACCTACCTGAACTCGCAGCTCCCTCCCCTGCGCGAGATCATCCTGGGCCAGAGCTCTGCCTACACCCAGACCCAGTTCCACAACCTTCGCAACACCTTGGACGGATATGGCATCCACCCCAAAAGCGTCGAGCTGGACTATTACTTCACCGCCCGCCGCCTGCTCAGCCAGGTGAGGGCCCTGGACAGGTTCCAGGTGCCCAGCACCGAGGTCAGCGCCTGGTTGGTGCACAGAGATCCCGAAGGATCCGTGTCCGGAGGGCAGCCCGGAGCCGGGAGCGGGCTGCAGGACGGCGGCGCCGGCGACGGCGGCGTGAGGGAGAGCGGAGCCGAGCAGGGCTTCGGGGAAGAGCTGGAAGATTTGGGAGCTGTGGCAGCGCCCGGCAATGGTGATCTGACTAAGGAGGTAGGGGAAAAAAAAAAAGGGGTTTTTTGGTTTTCTTTTTGCTGGTTTAAGGGAGGTTTTGGCCTCTCGGCGAGCAGAGTTTGGGATGTTGTTTGTGTTTGGCAGCTGGGAGAAGCGTGTCCCTGCTCGGGAGTGTCGCAATCCTGAATCACGGCTCGGTTTCAGCGCTCCGGGGGTAATTCCGGGGTGGTTTTCCCTTTTCGTCTGCTCCGTTCTGGCTTGAAAGCAGCAGTGAAAGGAGGGGGGAAGGGGTTGGGGGCCCTCCCCAGCGCGTGACTCGGGATTGGGAAACCGATCAATCCAGCTGGGAAATAAACAGGAGCGTTGGGAAAGAGCCCCGGCCCAGGTGTGGAGCAGGTGGTTGGGTTACTGGGCTGGAGCCTGGCCAGGAGCCTGTTCCTCGCTCGCTTTTCCTCCCCAGCCGGCCTGGGAGAGCCGGATTGGGAGCTGGATTTGGTTTTCCTGCTTGAGCCACAGCCTTTGGGAAGGCCGGGATGGAATTCCAGGCCCCGGAGCTGCCGCTGCTGTGGTTGTGGCAGGGCTGCCTCTGCCACAGCGCGGCCGAGGCTCCGCGGGCTCCTGGGGGCTGATCCGTGGCCTTGGGTCCTTCCAGGGTCATGGAATGGGGGTGGTCAGTGGTGATCCATATTCTCAGGTCCTTTCAGGGCTGTAGAGGGGGTGTCAGTGCTGATCCGTGTCCTCAGGTCCTTTCAGGGCTGTAGAGGGGGCGTCAGTGGTGATTCCCAGCCTCAGGACCTTCCAGGGCTGATCCATGGCCTTGGGTCCTTCCAGGGTCATGGAATGGGGGTGGTCAGTGGTGATCCATGTCCTCAGGTCCTTTCAGGGTTGTAGAGGGGGTGTCAGTGGTGATTCCCAGCCTCAGGACCTTGCAGGGCTGATCCATGGCCTTGGGTCCTTCCAGGGTCATGGAATGGGACTGCTCAGTGGTGATCCATATCCTCAGGTCCTTTCAGGGCTGTAGAGGGGGTGTCAGTGCTGATCCATGTCCTTGGGTCATTCCAGGGTCATGGAATGGGGGTGGTCAGTGGTGATCCGTGTCCTCAGGTCCTTCCAGGGTTGTAGAGGGGGTGTCAGTGGTGATTCCCAGCCTTGGGTCCTTCCAGGGTCGTGGAATGGGGTTGTCAGTGCTGATTTCCAGCCTCAGGACCTTGCAGGGCTGATCCATGTCCTTGGGTCCTTCCAGGGTCATGGAATGGGAGTGGTCAGTGGTGATCCGTGTCCTCAGGTCCTTACAGGGTTGTAGAGGGGGTGTCAGTGGTGATTCCCAGCCTTGGGTCCTTTCAGGGCTGGTCCATGGCCTTGGGTCCTTCCAGGGTCATGGAATGGGGGTGGTCAGTGGTGATCCGTGTCCTCAGGTCCTTTCAGGGCTGTAGAGGGGGTGTCAGTGCTGATCCATGTCCTTGGGTCCTTCCAGGGTCGTGGAATGGGGGTGGTCAGTGGTGATTCCCAGCCTTGGGTCCTTCCAGGGTCGTGGAATGGGGTTGTCAGTGGTGATTCCCAGCCTTGGGTCCTTTCAGGGCTGGTCCATGGCCTTGGGTCCTTCCAGGGTCATGGAATGGGGGTGGTCAGTGGTGATCCGTGTCCTCAAGTCCTTCCAGGGTTGTAGAGGGGGTGTCAGTGGTGATTCCCAGCCTTGGGTCATTCCAGGGTCATGGAATGGGGGTGTCAGTGGTGATTCCCAGCCTTGGGTCCTTCCAGGGTCGTGGAATGGGGTTGTCAGTGCTGATTTCCAGCCTCAGGACCTTGCAGGGCTGATCCATGGCCTTGGGTCCTTCCAGGGTCATGGAATGGGACTGCTCAGTGGTGATCCATATCCTCAGGTCCTTTCAGGGCTGTAGAGGGGGTGTCAGTGCTGATCCATGTCCTTGGGTCCTTCCAGGGTCATGGAATGGGGGTGGTCAGTGGTGATCCGTGTCCTCAGGTCCTTTCAGGGTTGTAGAGGGGGTGTCAGTGGTGATTCCCAGCCTTGGGTCCTTCCAGGGTTATGGAATGGGGGTGTCAGTGCTGATTCCCACCCTTGGGTCCTTCCAGGACTGATCCATGGCCTTGGGTCCTTCCAGGGTTATGGAATGGGGGTGTCAGTGCTGATTCCCAGCCTCGGGTCCTTCCAGCATCGCTCTGGCGTCTCCCAAATCCCTGCTGGCCCCGGAAAAGCGGGATTTGAGCGGTGCCAGCTGCCCGGAGCGCCGCCGGATGCCGGGAGCCGCTGTCATGTGGTGCGGCAGCAGGCAGGGATCGGGAACGGGCTGTGGGAATGGGTGTGGGAAGCGCTGGGAGCGCCGCAGAGACAAAGCTGGAGGTTGTTCCGGGGCTGGAGGTGATGCGGGAGCAGCGGGATGCTGCCCTGGGAATTCTGTCCCGCTTTTCCCTGCCCGCGGGGGTCCCCCGGCTCCGGAGGGGCCGCGGGATGCAGGGGGGAAAATCCCGCTCCGGGTTGGCAGCCGGCGACCTTGGAGGTGCCAGAGGGACACGGGGACACGAGGCCGAGCGTTCCCGGCTCGTGCTGCTTCCCTGGGGATGGAGGGAGGCGATTCCCGGCCTCGGGAATGGCGAAGGGTGGGACGGACACGGACGGACGGACGGACGGAGCGCCTTGTGCAAGGTCACTCCTGGAGACTCCGCCTGGAGAATCCCCACTGGGGCATTCCCGGCTGTGTGCGATCCCAGCGCGGCGCAGGGAGACGGGGATGGGATTTTGGGGGGCATTTGGGAAGGGAGAAGCCGGGAGCTGCCCGTTCTCCAGAGGCCTCCTGGATGCGCTGGGAGCGGAACCCAGCCCCGGCTGTCCCCAGGGAGGGGCGGCTGGGAGGGACCGGCGGTTCCCGCATCCCTGCTGCTCCCCAGGGCTCCGTTTTCCATGTTTTTCTCCCCAAAGCTCTGGCTGGACAGGAGGGGGGAGGCCGCTGTGGCTCCAGGAAATCCCGTCTGGCTCCCACGTCACTCCCTCACACCATCCCGGCGCCCTCCTCCTCCTCCTCCTCCTCCTCCTCCCCCGACTCTCTGCTGCTCCCACACTTCATTTTGGGGTGGTTTTTTTTGGGTTTTTTTTTTTTTTTTGGGGTGGGATTTTTCACCCCGACTCCACGGGGAAACTCGGAGCAGCCGCAAATCTTCCCCCCGGGAATATCCCGGCAGCTCTGCGGCTCCTCGGGAGCACCTGCAGGGCTCTCCCTCCATCCCGCCCTGCCCGGCCCGGGCGGGGATGGAGCCGCAGATGGCTCCGGGGCCGGCCTGGAAATTTTTCCATGACTTTTCCTGGCACGCTGCGACTCCCGGTGGGTTGTGCGGGCCAGGCGCGACCTTGCCGGGGGAAAATACGGGCGATATAAATAATTTTGGGAAGCTGCAACTCGCTCCGGGAATGCTGTGCGGGGTTTTTTTTTTTTTTTTTTTTGGGGCGTTGCAGCACCCGGCGAGAGGCGGGGGAAGGGAGAGGGGTGAGGTTCAGGCGAATTATGAAATCCCACTGATTTTTATCCCACGGATAAAAAAAAAAAAGAAAAAAAAAAGAAAGAAAAAGCCCGTTTTGAGCCGGGGCGGTTGTGCCGGGCTAAAGACAAAGCTGGGATTAAATCCCAGCGCTTCCCTGCCTCCCTCTGCAGCATTGGGGGTGGGGAGCGCGGCCGAGGCTCCGTGCCCGGGGCCGTTTCCACAACACGAGGATAAAAATACGTGGGGCATGTGATGAGCTGCGGGGGCTCAGCGCCGTGACCCCCCCCCACCCCCACCACCTCCGGGACGGAGCGGAGAGGGGGGGGGGATCTCCTTACACTTGGCCGTGGTTACCGGGACCGGGGCGTGCCCGGGGCGAGGCTCAGCGGGGGTAGGAGCGGGAAGGGGGCGGCTCCGCGGGGGTCGCGCGCTGCGGGCCGGGGTGTCCCGGGGGTCGGAGCCAAGGTGACCCCGGGCTGTGTGCGGTCCCGGGCCGGGGGTCCCGGTGTTCCCTTCCCCCACCGCCATTCCCGGTGCGCTGCGGGCGGGGCGGGGCGGATGGGGGGGGGGCGGCCCCGCTGCGCCAGGGCGGGGGCGCGGCCCGGTGGGCGCCACGCGGGCGCTGATTGGCTGAGCGGGCGGCCCCCGCCGGCGCTGATTGGTCAGGGCGGCGGCCCCCGTTGGCGCTGATTGGCCGCGGCCACCGCCCGGGGCGGGGCGGGGCCGTCGGCGGACGGGGCGTGGCCCGGGAGCGCCGCATCCCGGCGGGGAGGGGGCGGGGCCTGGCGGAGGGGGCGGGGCTTGGCGGCCGCCGCAGCCGGGAACGGCGGGGGGAGGGTTCGGGGTGGGGGGGGGGGGGCCCGGCCCCGCCGAGCCCCTCCCGAGCCCCTCCCGGTCCCGCCGAGCCCCTCCCGGCCCCGCCGCCCCGGGGGCCGCCGCCGCAGCCGCCACAGCAGCATCCCGCCGCACCGGGGGCGGGGGCGGCTGCTGCCGCCGCAGCGGGGCCGCGCGGGCACCTGTGGCCGGTGGGGCGGAGCGGAGCGCGGCTCCCCCCTGCCGCCGCCGCCGCCGCCGCCCCGGCCGGCGATGCGTGCGCGGCGCCGCGCCCCGGCCAGCCCGCCCCGCCGCCGCCTCCTCCTCCTCCTCCTCCTCCTCCTCCTCTTCCTCCCCCGGGGACCATGATCGGCGTGCGCCGCGGCCCGGGCGGCAGCTGGGGACATGAGAAAGGTACCGGGGCCGCCCCGAGAACCGGGGGGCTGCGGGGGGGTACCCGGGGGGCTGCGGGCAGCCCGGTGGCGGCGGGGAGCGGGCAGGGGCCCGGCGGCGGCGGCGGCGGCTCAAGTTGCATCAGGTGGGTGGGAATGCGGGGATTTTCCTGCCACCCCACCCCTTATGCAAATGGCCGGGATGGCACCACGGGCTGATGCAAGGCGGGCACGGCGCAGCCACCGCCGCGACGCGGGCCCGGGCGGCCCCCGCCGCCTCCCCCGGCGGCGGGCGGGCGGCCATGGGCGGCGGGCAGGGCAGCGCCGGCCATGCGGAGCCCGCAGAGCCGCTCCCGGCCGGCCCGCGGGGCGCCGGAGCCCCGGTGGCAGCGGCGGCGGAGGGGGGCCCGGCGGGTGGGCTGCGGGCCGGGGACCGGGCGGGGGGGGTCCCTCGGGAGGGGCCGCTGGGTGGGGACCCCCCCCCCGCCCTCCCCAGGCCAGGGGCTGAAGGAAATGTGGTCTGTCTTGCAGGACATCGATTTGATTGACATCCTGTGGAGACAGGATATTGATCTCGGCGCTGGGCGAGAGATTTTTGACTACAGCCACCGTCAGAAAGAGAGCGAAGTGGACAAAGAGCTGAGCGATGGGAGGGAGCGCGGGGACAGCTGGAGGAGTGCAGGGAATGAGGTCTTGGATAGAATCCCGCTAGTTGATGGAGAGACCGGGGAGAGTTTCCCAGCGCAGGTAACACCCCTGGGCCGGCCGGGCTGGCGGCTGCGCTCCCGGGGAGCCCGGGGCCCTCCGGCTGTGCCGGTGCCCGTGTGCGGGGGCTGTTCCCGCAGCAGCAGCGGCAGGGTTTGCCCAGGTGGGCAGCAGGATTTGGGCAGGGCCGGCCGCGTCCCCGCGCGTCCTCGGGGCCATGGGCGGCCGCAGAGTGTCCCCGGCCCGCGCCGAGTCCGTGCGTGGCAGGAGGGGCCGGCAGCGGCGGCGGAGCCTTCCCGGTGCCCGGAGCGGGAGGATGGAGCCTGCGAAGGAGCACTGGGTGGGGCCTCTGGCTCTTTTTCGGATGCGCTGTGCTAAAGCCCTGCTGGAAGGGAGCTCGTTCCTCAGCACCGCTCCCCGAATCCCGAATCCCGCCGCTCCCATTCCTTGTGTTTCCTTCCCCGCCAGGTGCCCGGTGCGGAAGATCAGACAGCCCTGTCCTTGGAGGAGTGCCTTAGGCTGCTGGAGGCCACCTTCCCTTTCGGGGACAATTCCGAGGTGAGCGCCTGGGGCGGATCCCGAGGTTTTCCCCGCCTCGCTCGCCGGGATTTCGGTGCCTCCCGCGCTTCTCCCGCGGCAGCAAATTGGGTTTGGCTGCTCCAGGCATCCTGCGAAACCACCCGGGGAGGGGGGGGCCGCGATTAATTAAAGCCTCCTGGCTTTACTCCTCGTTAGTTCGTGGCAAAGCGGGCAGGAAGGGCGCTGGGCGGGGGGTGGCTGCATCCCTGAGCATCCGTGGGCATCCCTGAGTGCCCTGAGCATCCCTGAGTGCCCTGAGCATCCGTGGGCATCCCTGAGCATCCCTGAGCATCCCTGAGTGTCCCTGAGCATCCCTGAGCATCCCTGAGTGCCCTGAGCGTCCCTGAGCATCCCTGAGGATCCCTGAGCATCCCTGGGCACCCCTGATCATCCCTGGGCACCCCCGAGCACCCAGCCCTGACTCCCTCCCGTGCTCAGTTCCCAGCTGCGGATGTCTCCGCCCTGAGCGAAGCCGTGCCCGGGCAGAGCCGGGCCCCGGGCAGCCCCCCGAGCCTGCTGTCCCCTCTGCTGGCCGAGACCGAGTCGCCCTTCGACCTGGAGCAGCAGTGGCAGGACCTCATGTCCATCATGGAGATGCAGGTGAGGGGCGGGAAGGGCGGGAACGACTTTTTCCCTGCAGGGTCCGGGAATTCGGGCGGTTCCCGGGCGGTCACGGCTCGGGGACGGCCCCGGCGCCGCGGTGGCCGTCGGCAGCCGGACGGGGCGAGCTCCCGCCGTGGGCTCCGGGAGCGTCCTTGGCGGCGGAGCTCCTCCAGCGAGCCGCTCCCGCGTCTCTTGCAGGCCATGGAGGTGAACAGCACGAGCGCCGAGAGCCTCTACGGCGGCGGCGGCGGCGGCAGCGGGGACCTCCTGACGTCCAACTACAGCCTGGCCCCTGGCACCCCCATCAACCAGAACGTGAGCCTGCATCAGGCCTCGCTGGGCGGCTGCTCCCAGGACTTCTCCCTCTTCAGCCCCGACATCGAGAGCCCCTCCATGGCGGGCGGCTCGGCCCTGCTGCAGCTGGCGCCGGACAACTCCACCGGCCTCAACAGCACCTTCGGCTCCACCAACCTGAGCGGGATCTTCTTCCCGCCCCAGATGAACAGCACGGGCAACGAGACGGCCGGGCCCGAGCTGCCCGACCCGCTGGGAGGGCTCCTGGACGAGGCCATGCTGGATGAGATCAGCCTGATGGACTTGGCCATCGAGGAGGGCTTCAACCCCGTGCAGGCCTCGCAGCTGGAAGAGGAGTTTGACTCCGACTCAGGTCTTTCCCTGGATTCTGGCCACAGTCCCGCGTCGCTGAGCAGCTCAGAAGCCTCGTCCTCCTCGTCCTCTTCCTCTTCGTCCTCCTCCTCCTCCTCGTTTTCCGAGGAAGGCGCCGTGGGCTACAGCTCGGACTCGGAGAACGTGGACTTTGAGGAGGCGGAAGGGGCGGTCGGATACCAGCCAGAGTACAGCAAGTTCTGCCGCATGAGCTACCAGGACCCGGCGCAGCTCCATTACCTGCCTTACCTGGAGCACGTTGGCCACAACCACACCTACAACATGGCCCCGGGCGCCCTGGACCCCGAGGAGCCCAAAGCGCCCGGCGCCGGCAAGAAGAGCGGCAAGGAGAAACCGTCCGAGTTCCTGGACAAGCAGCTGAGCCGCGACGAGCACCGCGCCAGGGCCATGAAGATCCCCTTCACCAACGACAAGATCATCAACCTGCCCGTGGAGGAGTTCAACGAGCTCCTGTCCAAGTACCAGCTGAGCGAGGCGCAGCTCAGCCTCATCCGCGACATCCGCCGGCGCGGCAAGAACAAGATGGCCGCCCAGAACTGCCGCAAGAGGAAACTGGACACCATCCTCAACCTGGAACGCGACGTGGAGGACCTGCAGCGCGACAAGTCCAAACTGCTCAGGGAGAAGGTGGAGTTCCTCAAATCCATCCGGCAGATGAAGCAGAAGGTGCAGAGCCTGTACCAGGAGGTGTTCGGGCGGCTGCGGGACGAGCAGGGGCGGCCCTACTCGCCCAGCCAGTACGCGCTGCAGTACGGCAGCGACGGCAGCGTGCTGCTCATCCCCCGCGCGCCCGCCGAGGCCCCCGGCGCGGCGCCAGGAGCGCAAGCAGAAGGACAGGAGGAAGTGAAGGCGGCGGCGGCACCGCCGAAGGAACTGGGAGAGAGAAGGGCTGAGCCTGGGAAGTGCTTGCGGAGGGGACTTTGATGCCTTCTTATCCGATTCTGTCTTCTCGAACCACACGCGGGACTGGCGGCGGCGGCGCGCGGGGGACGCTGCGGGAGCCGCGGGCCCCGGGGAAGGGGGACGGAGCCCCGGCCCCGGCCGCCACCGCCCCGACCCCGGGGATGCTGGGAGAGCAGGGACGAGCTTGGCATCGCTGCCGGGGAAAGGTTGGCAAGAGGTGGAAAACACACAAAAAAAAAAAAAACAAAAACAAAAAAAAAACAACAAACTCTACTGGTAGGAACTGGCTTTAAATAAGAGAGAAAAAAAAAACAAACAAAAAAACAAAACGAGGAAAAAAAAAAGAGGTTTAAGCGAACGGACTTCAAAACAAGTTATAGGAGAGACGTTTTTCTGAACTTCCAAAGTTCTGTGATTTCAGGTAGTTGGTTGTTTTTATTTTTATTTTTTTTCCCTTTTCCTTTTTTTTCTCTTTTTTTTAAATTTTAATTTTTTTGGGGGTTGGTTTTTTTTTTTTTTCCCCTCCTTTTCCTTTTTGCCCGACCCCGTTTTCGCCATCGCTCTGTGTGTGTGTGTGTGTGTGTGAGAGATCCGATTCGATTCCAGAACTCATCCCGGTCCCTTCCTCCATCCTCGGAGCCGCGACTCCCGTTAACCCTTCGCAGCCTGCGGGGTGACAGAACCACCCCGGGGGAGCTCCGGGATGGGGAAGGGAGGGAGCAGCAGCAGCGCCCGGCGCCCTCAGCAGCCCCCACGCCACCCCCAGCTTCTCCCGGGGAGGAATTTGGGGGGCTCCAGGCCCCCCCCCGGGCCGGCCAAGAGCACAAGGGGAGCGGTGGGACCCCGATCTCGAGGGGGGGGGTCACTTCGAGCCGGGGCTGCCCCGTCCCGTACGCGCGCTTGGGGTTTTTTTTTGGAAAGGGGGGGTTCCTACCCAGATTTTTTTTTCCCTCCTCCCCCCCTTTTAGGGTCTAGAAGTGCTTGTGTTGAGTAAAAACAACAAAAAAGCTTAAAAAAAAAAAACCAAAAAAAAACTTTAAAAAAAAATACAAAAAAAAATCACAAAAAAAAAAAAAAAAAGGGAGAAGCCCAAACGTTCGAAGCTGCTCAATGTTCTCTTTTTGCCATAAAAATTCCGTGTAACCGTGTGATCACATTATAGGATTCTCTTCTGTCCCTCTAGGTGTTGGTCTGAGTTCCTTTGTTTTCAGGAGGGGGGTGGGGGTAGTGCCTTGATCACTGTCTGGTCTCCAGCTCGGAGACCATCCTAGAGCTGTATTTCCATATAGCACAGCTGGGAGCGTTCTGACTTTACCAGCAACCAGAAAAAAAAAAAATATTAAAAAAAAAAATAATAATTAAAAAAATAGAAATAAAATAAAAAAAATTTAAAAAAAAAAAAGAGAAAAAAAATCAAATCCGGCTTTTCCGAGCCAGTCCTGTGCACGGGATCCACGGAGGAATTCCAGGGTGGGTCGTGCCACACCTGGAAAGGCAGCGGGGAAAGCGCGCTGGGATGATGGCGTGTGGCTTTTGGGAGCGTTTTTCCAGGTTTTTTTTTGGGAATGGTTGGAGCGTGGTGGAGGCGGCAGACGAAGCACAAGTGGGGATGTGGGGAGGTCGGAAGGGAGGAGAGCCCTGTGCGTGTGGTTTTAAATTATTATTATTATTATTATTATTTTTTGGTTTTTTTCCTCTTAGAAAACTTTTTTTTTTTTTGCTTTGAATGATCTGTGACCTGTCAGGGAGAGAAGAGAGATTGTTGTGAGCACAGGACAAAAATAAAACGGCTTATTCACTGTACCAGCGCTGCCTCGTGGGCTTTTATTTGGGATCCCGGGGGGGGTTTCGGGATGGGAATTCCGAGAATCCGAGCAGGGATCTTCGAGGGAGATGTTCCAACCCTGCAGGGGATGGAAAAGGGAAAAGGAAAAGGAAAACTCCTCCTCGGTGGGGAACAACCAGCTTTGGGGTTTTTTCCTTTTTTCCTTCTCCAATCCAAGGAAAAGCGAGGTCCCGGGTGAATTCCCAGCTGTGCGGGGCTGAGCCCCCCGAGCTGCTGCAGGCCCGGATCCCTCTCCTTGGAATTCTGAGTGCCAAGGCTCCGTTTTTCCCGCTGGGAATGGCCTGGGAGCCTCCTGCTCCACACACCCCCGGAGCCAGGGTTTGTTCCATGCCGAGGGTGGGATATCCCAAATCCCGCGGGATGAATCCGTCACCGAACCCCGCAGTTCGGGAGCGTTGGCAGCGCCTCGATCCCGCCCGGATTTCCCCCGGAGAGGCACCACGGAGCCACTTTGGGGGTGCTGGGGGTCCCCCCCGGGCCTGGGTGAACAAGGCAGGGATGGGAAACTCCTCCTGGGAATTGCAGCTGCGGCAGGAGAGGCAGGGATGGAATTCCGCTGGATCCAATCCCCGTAATTCCCGCAGATTTTCTCCTTCCAGACTCCCTCGGCCAAACCCAACCAAAACCCCACTTCCAGCCCCCTGTGGCGTTCCCTTGGGCCCAAATCCCTTTTCCTTGGGATTGAGCCTCTCCCTGAGGGATGGGAAGGGTCCAAGTCCCGCTCCCGGTGTCGGATCCGGGGTGGGAGCGCAGCCGAGGGGGATGCGGAGCGTCAAATCCACCTGAAATCCACCTGAAATCCACCTGAAATCCACCTGAACTCCACCTGAAATCCACCTAAAATCCACCTGAACTCCACCTGAACTCCACCTGAACTCCACCTGAAATCCACCTGAAATCCACCTGAAATCCACCTAAAATCCACCTGAAATCCAAGGCGCTTCCCGCTCTCTCCTGGGTGATCATTCCAGGTTATTCCTTCCAGAGATCGGTGATCCCAGCTGGCAGAGAATCCCACAAGGATTCCCTGGAATGGTGCGGGGAGCTCACGGGGAAGGGATCCACTGCTCTCCCTGGGATCCACTGCTCTTCCCGGGATTGGATCCACTGCTCTTCCCGGATCCGCTGCTCTTCCCGGGATTCACTGCTCTTCCCGGATCCGCTGCTCATCCAGGATCCACTGCTCTTCTCGGGATCCGCTGCTCTCCCTGGATCCAGTGCTCTTCCCAGGATTGGATCCACTGCTCTTCCCGGGATCCACTGCTCTTCCCGGGATCCACTGCTCTTCCCGGATCCACTGCTCTTCCTGGGATCCACTGCTCTTCCCAGGATTGGATCCACTGCTCTTCCCGGGATCCACTGCTCTTCCCGGATCTACTGCTCTTCCCGGATCCACTGCTCTCCCTGGGATCTACTGCTCCTCCTGAGATCCATCATCCTTCCCAGGAAACATCATCCTTCTCCTCCAGGAGCCGTTGTCCTCCAGGAGCCACCATCCTTCCCAGGAACCTTCATCCTCCTCCTCCAGGAACCACCATCCTTCTTCTCCAGGAGCCATCCCCTTCCTCCAGGAGCCACCATCCTTCTCCAAGAACATTCCTCCTCCTCCAGAGCCATCATCCTAATCCAAGAACCCTCCTCCTCCTCCAGGAACCTTCATCCTCCTCCTCCAGGAGCCCTCATCTTCCTCCTCATCCTCCTCCTCCAGGAACCCTCCTCCTCCTCCAGGAGCCCCAAAATCTCGGCCAGAGCCTCGGAACGGTGCCCGACTCCCCCAGGAACGGGACGGGAAGGGAGCAGGAGGTCACTGACCCCACCCTCGGTGCCAGGAACGCGTCCCACGCTCCAAATCCACGGCCCGGGGCTCTGCTGAGCCTCCTCTGCGGTTGGAGGCCCAAACCGAACCAGGACCTGCTCCAGGACCTTCTCCAGAACCTTCTCCGGAATCTGCTCCAGAACCTGCTCCAGAACCTGTTCCAGACCCTGCTCCAGACCCTGCTCCAGGACCTTCTCTGGAATCTGCTCCAGAACCTTTTCCAGACCCTGCTCCAGACCTGCTCCAGGACCTGCTCCAGACCCTGCTCCAGGACCTTCTCTGGAATCTGCTCCAGACCCTGCTCCAGACCCAGCTCCAGGACCTTCTCCGGAATCTGCTCCAGAACCTTCTCCAGACCCTGCTCCAGACCCTGCTCCTGCTCCAGATCCTTCTCCAGAACCTTATCCAGACCCTGCTCCAGAACCTTTTCCAGACCCAGCTCCAGACCCTGCTCCAGAACCTTCTTCAGGACCTGCTCCAGACCCTTCTCTGGAATCTGCTCCAGGACCTTCTCCAGATCCTTCTCCAGACCCTGCTCCAGATCCTTTTCCAGACCCTGCTCCAGGACCTTCTCCAGACTCCAGACCCTGCTCCAGACCCTGCTCCAGGTCCTTTTCCAGAACCTGCTCCAGACCCTTCTCCAGACCCTGCTCCAGAACCTTCACCGGAATCTGCTCCAGAACCTGTTCCAGACCCTGCTCCAGGTCCTTCTCCAGACCCTGCTCCAGAACCTTCTCCAGGACCTTATCCAGACCCTGCTCCAGACCCAGCTCCAGAACCTTCTTCAGGACCTGCTCCAGACCCTGCTCCAGACCCTTCTCTGGAACCTTCTCCAGACTCCAGATCGTTCTCCAGACCCTGCTCCAGGACCTTCTCCAGATCCTGCTCCAGAACCTTCTCCAGACTCCAGACCCTGCTCCAGGTCCTTTTCCAGAACCTTCTCCAGACCCTGCTCCTGCTCCTTCTCCAGACCCTGCTCCAGACCCTTCTCCAGACTCCAGAACCTTCTCCAGACCTGGCTCAGCTCTCACCTTCCCTCCATGTCCTGCTCCACCCGGTCGCTCACGACACGCCCCAAAAAAAAAAAGGAGCTGGAGGAAAAGGAGCAAGGTGAAGATTCCAAAAAAAATTTAAAAAAAGGTCAAAAATTTAAAAAAAAAATTAAAAACCAGGATTTATAAATCTAAAATTTTATTGAGACCAAAAAAAAAAAAAAAATAATAAGAAACAAAAAACGAAACAACGGCAAAAAAAAAAAAACCCCGAAATAAAAAGTGGACAGAGCTCGGTACGAAGGTAAAATCCAACCACGAACTTGGACATTTGCACACGGATTTTGTTTGGTTTTTGTCACAGGAACCCCAAAACGCTCCGAAAAAAGGTTTGTACAACGCCCGGCCAGATCCCAGCCCCGGAGCATCGGGATCCTTCGGGATTCGGGAAGAAATCGCAGCTCAAAAATTCATTGATTAATTCAAAACAAACCCCAAATGATAAAATCGCCACCCTCGATCGCTGGAGGTTCAGGGTTTCGATCCTGGACTCTTCCCAAAATTTGGCTTTGGGGAGAAATTGGGATCGATTGGATTTTTCCTTGTGCTGCTCTCGGTTTCCCGTCCCTCCCACTTTCCCTCCCTGCTGCCCCGGCAGGCAAAGCCAGGAGGGAAAAGTGGGCAGAAATCTCCTTTTTTGGGATTTTTGGGGATTTTTGGGGATTTTTTGGGATTTTTGGGGGATTTTTGGGGATTTTTGAGGATTTTTTGAGGATTTTTGGGGGATTTTTGAGGATTTTTTGAGGATTTTTGGAGATTCTTTGAGGATTTTTTGGGGGATTTTTGCAGATTTTTTTGGGATTCCTTGAGGACTTTTTGGGGATTTTTGGGGATTTTTTGGGGGATTTTGAGGATTTTTGGGGGATTTTTGGGGGAGTTTTTGAGGATTTTTTGGGGATTTTTTGAGGATTTTTGGGGATTTTTGGGGGATTTTTGAGGATTTTTTGAGGATTTTTTGGGGGATTTTTGGAGATTTTTTGGGGGATTTTTGCAGATTTTTTTGGGATTTCTTGAGGATTTTTGGGGGGGGATTTTTTGAGGATCTTTTGGGGATTTTTTGAGGATTTTTGAGGATTTTTTTGAGGATTTTTTGGGGGATTTTTGCAGATTTTTTGGGGGATTTTTGCAGATTTTTTTGGGATTTCTTGAGGATTTTTGGGGGGGGGATTTTTTGAGGATCTTTTGGGGATTTTTTGAGGATTTTTGAGGATTTTTTTGGGGATTTTTTGGGGGATTTTTGAGGATATTTTGGGGGATTTTTGCAGATTTTTTTGGGATTTCTTGAGGATTTTTTGGGGATATTTGGGGGATTTTTTGAGGATTTTTGGGGGATTTTTTGAGGATTTTTGGGGGATTTTTCGGAGATTTTTTCCCACTCCTCCCCCCTCAAACCTGGCGAAATAGCACCTTAGAACAGCCAAAAAAAAAAAACGGGTTAAAAAGGCTCGAAAAGGGTTCAAATCCATCCCCACCCCCCCCAAACGCGCGTGGCAGGAGCGGCAGTTCCGCCCCAGGACAACACAGAATCACAAATTCCATTTGCACAAAATCTCCCCTTTTTTTTCCCATTTCCCACCCCAAAATTCCCTCCCCTTTTCCCACCCTCCTTCCCAAAAATTCCCACCCCTCCCCCCCGCTTTAAAAATCGCTCGCGGGGTTTCCGAGGATCAGCTCCGGATTATTTCGGATTTTCACAGTTTCAGTGTCTCTGTCCCCAGAAATTCTGGGATTTTCTCCTCCTCCTCCCTCACCTCTCTCCCTTAATTTTAATTTTTTAAATCCGTTGGAATTTCGTTGCTGAATTCAGGTTTTTGTTTAAAAAAAACCCGACTGAATTCAGGGTTTTTTTGTTAAAAAAAAGCACAAAAAAAAATAATCTGGGAATGATCTGGGAATGTCAACGCCAGATCTCGTTTCCCTCCTTAATTAAAAGAGGTGGAATTCCCTCAAATCCCTCCCTCCTGTCCCAAATGATACCACCAGGAAATAGGAAAAGGAAAGGAAAAAATACCCAAAAAAAAAGGGAAAAAAAAACCCCAAAGGAAAGAATAAAATCCCAAAAAAAGACAGAAAAAAAACGCCAAAAAAGACAAAAAAACCCTCAAAAAACCAGAAAAAAAAAACCCAAAAAGGAAAGGGAAAAAACCCCAAAAAGATAGGAAAAAACCCTCAAAAAGACAGAAAAAACCCCAAAAAGACAGAAAAAAACCTCAAAAAACAGAAAAAAAACCCAAAAGGAAAGAACCCCCCCAAAGACAGAAAAAAAACCCAAAAAGATGGGAAAAAACCCCAAAAAAACCAGAAAAGCCCAAAAAAGACAGAAGAAAAATCCCCAAAAGACAGAAAAAAACCACAAAAAGAGAGGGAAAAAAACCCAAAAGGAAAGGAAAAAAAATCCCCCAAAAACAAAAAAAACCCAAAAAAGACAAAAAAAAACCTCAAAAAAGACAGAAAAAAACCCCAAAAAACAGAAAAAAACCCAAAAAGACAGAAAAAAACCCCAAAAAAGACAGGGAAAAAAAAAAAACCCCAAAAACCCCAATAAAAAGAAGGAAAATCAAACCGAACCCCCAAGACCTGCGCGCGCTACGCCTCAAAAACGCCGCGTCAGCACTGTCGGCATCGGGATGGGGCTGCAGGGGAAGCAGGATCCATCTGCATTCCCAATCCCATTCTCACCATTCCCATTCCCATTCCCAATTCCATTCCCATTCCCATTCCCAACCCCATTCCCAACCCCAATCCCACCATTCCCAACCCCATTCCCGCCCATCCCAGCCGCTCCTTCACGGAGGGCATTTTCCTTCCGCTGCCATCGCTTCGAGACCCGCCCCGCCCCAAAACCCACCCTCCCCCATCCCAAAATTTCCGTATCCCCCTGACTCTCCCTCCGTCCCCCTTTTTTCCGATGGAATCCGGAATTCCACGGGAATCTCTCGGGATCCGGCGGGGAGCGGACGCCGGAACGGGGGGCGGCTCTTCCGAGGCCTCCTCCGCGTCCCGGCCCCGGAGCGGAGCCGCCTCCGAACCCCTCCCTTCGCTGCCCCGCGCCAAAAAACCAAAAAAAAAAAAAAAGTTCGGATCCGTCTTCCCGAAAAAAACACCAAAAAAACCGGGAGACCGCCACCCCGAAAGGCTTTTTCCCGGGAAAAAGGGAGCGGCGGGAATCAGTTCTTGTCCTCCTTCTTGTCATCGTCCTCGGAGGGGTACGAGTGCCACGTCAGGCGCTCCTCGTAGAACGAGATCACCACCTGCGGGCACTTGATGTTGGCTTCCTTGGCGGGCACCAGGTCGGCCTCGTCCGAGTTCTTCCTGGGGTGGGAGAGGAACGGGAGTCAGGAGGATTGGAATGGAATTCCTGACGGGGTCAGGAGGTCCCAAAGACTCCGGACTTTAACCCCAAACCCTGACCCCAAACCCTGATCCAAACCCTGATCCTAACGCTGACCCTGACCCTTCCTTGGCGGGCACCAGGTCGGCCTCATCCGAGTTCTTCCTGGGGTGGGAGAGGAACGGGAAGTGAAGAGGAGGTGGGAAAGGAGGATGGAGTTCCTGAGGGGGTCAGGATGGCCCAAAAACTCTGGACTTTAACCCCAAACCCTGACCCCAAACCCTGATCCCAAACCCTGATCCTAATGCTGACCCTGACCCTGACCCTTCCTTGGCGGGCACCAGGTCGGCCTCGTCCGAGTTCTTCCTGGGGTGGGAGGAGAATGGGAAGTCAGGAGGAGCTGGGAAAGGAGGATGGAATTCCTGAGGGGTCAGGATGTCCCAAAGGCCCCGGATCCTAACCCTAACCCCTAATCCTAACCCTAATCCTAACCCTGACCCCAAACCCTAACCCTGACCCTGACCCTGACCCTTCCTTGGCGGGCACCAGGTCGGCCTCGTCCGAGTTCTTCCTGGGGTGGGAGAGGAACGGGAGTCAGGAGGATTGGAATGGAATTCCTGACGGGGTCAGGATGGCCCAAAAACCCTGGATTTTAACCCCAAACTCTGAACCTAACCCTGACCCCAAACCCTGATCCTAACGCTGACCCTGACCCTTCCTTGGCGGGCACCAGGTCGGCCTCGTCCGAGTTCTTCCTGGGGTGGGAGGAGAATGGGAGTCAGGGAGGATTGGAATGGAATTCCTGACGGGGTCAGGATGTCCCAAAGGCCCCGGATCCTAACCCTAACCCCTAATCCTAACCCTAATCCTAACCCTGACCCCAAACCCTAACCCTGACCCTGACCCTGACCCTTCCTTGGCGGGCACCAGGTCGGCCTCGTCCGAGTTCTTCCTGGGGTGGGAGAGGAACGGGAGTCAGGGAGGATTGGAATGGAATTCCTGAGGGGGTCAGGATGGCCCAAAGACTCCGGACTTTAACCCCAAACCCTGACCCCAAACCCTGATCCTAACGCTGACCCTGACCCTGACCCTTCCTTGGCGGGCACCAGGTCGGCCTCGTCCGAGTTCTTCCTGGGGTGGGAGAGGAACGGGAGTCAGGGAGGATTGGAATGGAATTCCTGAGGGGTCAGGATGGCCCAAAGACTCCGGACTTTAACCCCAAACCCTGACCCCAAACCCTGATCCTAATGCTGACCCTGACCCTGACCCTTCCTTGGCGGGCACCAGGTCGGCCTCGTCCGAGTTCTTCCTGGGGTGGGAGAGGAACGGGAGTCAGGGAGGATTGGAATGGAATTCCTGAGGGGTCAGGATGGCCCAAAAACCCTGGATTTTAACCCTAAACCCTGATCCTAACCCTGACTCTAACCCTGACCCTGACCCTGACCCTTCCTTGGCAGGCACCAGGTTGGTCTCGTCCGAGTTCTTCCTGGGGTGGGAGAAAAATGGGAGTCAGGGAGGATTGGAATGGAATTCCTGACGGGGTCAGGAGGTCCCAAAGACTCCGGACTTTAACCCCAAACCCTGACCCCAAACCCTGATCCCAAACCCTGATCCTAACCCTGACCCTGACCCTTCCTTGGCGGGCACCAGGTCGGCCTCATCCGAGTTCTTCCTGGGGTGGGAGAGGAA
This sequence comes from Lycocorax pyrrhopterus obiensis, assembly GCA_014706295.1. Classification (NCBI taxonomy): domain Eukaryota; kingdom Metazoa; phylum Chordata; class Aves; order Passeriformes; family Paradisaeidae; genus Lycocorax; species Lycocorax pyrrhopterus. Next base: position 674,416 of record JACSVZ010000027.1, read on the forward strand.
CGGGAAGTGAAGAGGAGGTGGGAAAGGAGGATGGAGTTCCTGAGGGGGTCAGGATGGCCCAAAAACTCTGGACTTTAACCCCAAACCCTGATCCAAACCCTGATCCTAATGCTGACCCTGACCCTGACCCTTCCTTGGCGGGCACCAGGTCGGCCTCGTCCGAGTTCTTCCTGGGGTGGGAGAAAAATGGGAGTCAGGAGGAGCTGGGAAAGGAGGATGGAATTCCTGAGGGGGTCAGGATGTCCCAAAGGCCCCGGATCCTAACCCTAACCCCTAATCCTAACCCTAATCCTAACCCTGACCCCAAACCCTAACCCTGACCCTGACCCTGACCCTTCCTTGGCGGGCACCAGGTCGGCCTCGTCCGAGTTCTTCCTGGGGTGGGAGAGGAACGGGAGTCAGGAGGATTGGAATGGAATTCCTGAGGGGGTCAGGATGGCCCAAAAACCCTGGATTTTAACCCTAAACCCTGATCCTAATGCTGACCCTAACCCTGACCCTGACCCTGACTGTTCCTTGGTGGGCACCAGGTCGGCCTCGTCCGAGTTCTTCCGGGGGTGGGAGAAAAATGGGAGTCAGGGAGGATTGGAATGGAATTCCTGAGGGGATCAGGATGGCCCAAAGACTCCGGGTCCTAACTCTAATCCCTAATCCTGACCCTAATCCTAACCCTGACCCCAAACCCTGATCCTAACGCTGACCATGACCCTTCCTTGGCGGGCACCAGATCGGCCTCATCCGAGTTCTTCCTGGGGTGGGAGAAAAATGGGAGTCAGGGAGGATTGGAATGGAATTCCTGAGGGGATCAGGAGGTCCCAAAGATTCCGGACTTTAACCCCAAACCCTGACCCCAAACCCTGATCCTAACGCTGACCTTAACCCTGACCCTGACCCTTCCTTGGCGGGCACCAGGTCGGCCTCGTCCGAGTTCTTCCTGGGGTGGGAGAGGAACGGGAAGTGAAGAGGAGCTGGAAAGGAGGATGGAATTCCTGAGGGGATCAGGATGGCCCAAAAACTCTGGACTTTAACCCCAAACCCTGACCCCAAACCCTGACCCTAATCCTAACCCTAACCCTGACCCTAACCGTGACCATGACTGTTCTTGGCGGCAC
>JACSVZ010000027.1:675552-700256 GCA_014706295.1 Lycocorax pyrrhopterus obiensis
CGCGGCCCCTTCTTTTTTTTTTTTTTTTCCCTTTTTTTTTTTTTTTTTTTTTTTTCAATAATCTCCCGCCACCGCCCCGCGGCCGCACCGGGAACCGCCACCGCCCCCCCGCGCCCCGCTCCGGCCTCCGCCCGCCGACTCCTCCGCGGGGCAGGCCCCGGCTTTCCGCCCTTCCCCTCCCTCCCCTCCTCCGGCCCGCCCCGCTTCCCCCCCCCCTTCCCTTCCCCCTCCTCCTCCTCCCGCCGGCGCCGGAGCCGCCACGCCGCCGCCATGGAGCTCATCACCATCCTAGAGAAGACGGTCTCGCCGGGTAGGGCGCGGGTGCCGGGCTGAGGGCGGCGAGGCGGGCAGGCCCGGCGGGGCCGGGCGGGGCGGGGGCCGCGCAACCCGCGGGGCGGCCGAGGCGGCGCCCGCAGCCCCGGGGAGGGCGTGGGCGGCGGGGAGCCGCGGGGCGGGCGGGAACCGTGGCGGCGGGGAGGCTCCCGGCACGGTGAGGAGCGCGCTCGGAGCCTGAGGCCCGGCGGTTGGGCCGCGGCTGACGCCGGTTTCCCCTCCGCAGACTGCTCGGAGCTCGAGGCGCGCAGAAGTTCCTGGAGCAGGCGGCCATCGAGAACCTGGTGAGAGCTCGGGGCGGCCCCGGGTGCGAGGCCGGCGGCGGGGCCGGCGCTGCCCGAGCGCTCCCGGCCCCCCGCCCCGCCCGGCTCGCGCCCGGCCCCGGCCCGGCCGCCATGGCCGCTGCCGCCCCTGCCCGCGCCCGGCGGCCGCCGCGCACCAATCACAGCGCGCCTGCGGGCCCGGCAGCCAATCAGCGCGCGGCGCCCGGGCCGGGGGCGGGGCCGTGCGGGAGCGGCCGCGGCCATGTGCGGCCACCGCGGCCATCGCGGCCCCGGCGGCCGCCCGTCCTAAAGCCCGGCCGCCCGCGGGGACCCCCGACCGGGCCCCACCGGCCGCTTCCAGCGCCCGCGGGACCCCTGTTCGGTCCTGGTGCCCGCCGCCACCCCCGCCCAGCGCGACTGCCGGCTCCTACCGCCCCGGTCCTAGAGTCCGCGGAACCCCCGGCCGGTTCTAGCGCTCGGTCCTACGGGATCCCCTCCCAACCCTGCTGTCCCACGGGACCCCGCCCGGTCCTACTGCCCGGTTCTATTGTCCGCTCCTACAGCCCGTGGGACCCCCGCGCAGTCCTGCTGCCCGGTTCTAGTGCACTCGGGACCCCTGTCCGGTCCTGCTGCCCGGCTCACCGGGACGCAGCATCCCCTCGAGACCCCCGACCGGGCGGATCGGAGCTTCGGGAGCCTGGGGAGGAGCTCGGGAGCGTCTGGTGGGGGAGGAAGGCTCGGCTGGGCAGGGGGATCTGCACCCCGGGTGACCTTAAACTTGAAGAGGAAAAGAAATCTGAAAAAAAAGAAAAGAAAGGGGGAGCGGAAAAAAGCCCAAACTCCCGGGTTGTAATCGCTGTGCTGGAGCGGGGATTTAGGGCTGGTGATGGTCCAGAAGGGTTTTTGCTTAGTCAAGGTGTGGGGCTGCAGCTCTGGCTGGTCCTTGCAGGGGATGGGGAGCACTGGGGGGTGCTGGCTCCCGATGTCTCGGTGCTGTCCTTGTCACACCCCCGTTATCACCCCCAAAAGCGTCACCTGTCACCCCGCAAGCAGTGCCCTACCCCGGCCTGGTGCAGACTGGGAAAGCCACAGAGGTTCTGTGTTTCTTGTGCTGTTGGAAGGAAGTGTGAGGCCCCCTTGGAATCAGGATTGATGCAGCCTTTGTGCTAAACCTCAGTTTTGAGGGAAAAATCCTCTGGGTTGGTGCTGGTGGAGTCTCAGGACCCCTCCCCCAGTTCAGCCTGGAGCTCCTGGGTTGTGTGATGTGAGGGATTTTCGGGGTGATGGGCAGGAGCTGCTCGTGGTCCTGATTTTCAGGTGTTGCGAAGAGCTGGGGGACATGTGGATTTTTCTGAGGTTTCGTTTTTACTTTGCTTTGTGAGAGCAGAGGAAGCGGAGTTTGTGCTGGGACCAGGGATTTGTGTGGGACTGGGGACGTGGAGTGGGCCAGGCTGGGAAGGGGCTGAGTCCTGGAGGAGGATGAGGGCGAGGATGAAGCAGGAGAGGATGAGGATGTGGAATTCAGGCCTGTCCCCACCACAGGATGTGGCTGATGGGTGGGAAGAGCCTTCCTCAGGAGAGGGAAGGGGCAGGAGAGCCCCAGGGGGCTGGAACGTCCCCCAGTTCCCTGATGGAGCCTCTTGCTCTCCCTCATCCCCCTTCCTCCTTCTTCCCACCCCTAATTTAGCCCCTTTAGCTAATTTAGGCCCTTTTAGTTAATTTAGCCTCTTTCACCTAATCCATGCCCTTTCCTGAGCTGTTCACTGACACCTCTGCAGGTGAGAGCCAGGTCAGGCACAACTCCCTTCGCTTTCTCTCTCAAGTCCGGGAGGTTTCATGTGAAACTTCTCATTTTTAGCTGAAATTAGCCCGAAAACCTCACGAAAAGACAAATTTCCCGCATTTTTTGAGCCCAGATTCTGCTGTATGAATGCTAAAGAGTTTGTGATGGAACAGCTAAAATTAATTTTAACTCAAGAGCTGGGCTTGGGTGTTGAAAATATGAAGTCCAAGACACTGAAGTTGTTTGTTGAACTTTTGAATGTTGGGTTAGTTTTAAAAACGGATGTTTGGTGCCCCAAAATCTTTGTATTTTAGGATTGTTTAAGTTTTTTTTGTCCTAAGATGTATTTTGAGATTTTAGAAATGGGTTTATTGTAAATAAGTTGAGGATTTTCAGGAAAATCACATTTCTGCTTGGTGTGAAAAGGGTTTGGAAAGCGATGCAGCTGCTCCCGCTATTTCCTAGGAAGGGTTTTCTGAGCAGGCAAAAAGCTTCTGAGGAAAAATATTCAGGAAAAATAAAACTTCTCTGCTGAGACTTGACTTCAGAGAAGCCTCTGAAACGTGGAGAAATTAAGAAAAAGTTTCAAAGAAGAAAAAGTTTGAAAATGAAAGGTTTTAGCGAAGGAAGTGGCACCAATTTCAGGGGGCTTTGTGTGCACTCAGGAGGTTTTGGGGGAGTTAATCATCATTTTGGGGGGTTAATCAGAATTTTGGGGGGTTAATCATCATTTTGATCTGCAGAGAGTTTGGAATGTCACAAATCTCTCAGAGCAGCACCTGATTCCACATTTTACCAATCCCAATTCGGGTGCGGAATCAACGAAACAACGAGCAGGGAATTCCTCCTTTCCACGCTGAATTCCCATCCAGAAAATCCCTGTTTTGACCCATGGATCCGTTTATTGAAAGGAGTTTTCAGGGCAGGCAGGAGCAGGGAAGGGCTCCGGTGTCAGCTCTAAAAAAATCCCAGCCCGGCAGAGCCACCGGAGCTTCCGGCGCTTCCCGGCGCTCCTCGTGAGGAGCTTAACGCCCGTAATCTCGGGATAGAGCCGGGCTGGGGGTGGCTTTAGGGGGTTCTGGGAGGTTTGTGGGGCTCCCCGGCGTGGCTGGGGGCTGACCCCGCTGTCTCCCCAGCCGACCTTCCTGGTGGAACTGTCCAAAGTGCTGGCAAACCCCGGGAACAGCCAGGTCGCGCGCGTGGCCGCCGGGCTGCAGATCAAGAACTCGCTGACCTCCAAGGATCCCGACATCAAGGCCCAGTACCAGCAGAGATGGCTCGCCATCGACGCCAACGCCCGCAGGGAGGTCAAGAACTTCGTAAGTCCTCGGGTTTTTGCTCGTTTTCCCGTTGTTTCCACGTTGGGAGGGGTCGGTGAGGAACCTCGTTGACGCTTTTCCACCTAAAAAGTCTTCCCGTGGTTGATTCCCCTCACTGGAGCAGCAGCAGCTGCTCGGTTCTGGGAGCTGATTTCATCTGGATGAGTTTTGGGGTGGGATGTGGACAAAGCTCTTCCTCCAGAAGGTGGTCGGGCACTGGGACAGCTCCCCATGGAGTGGTTGTGATCCTGAACTTCTCAGGGCTCCAGGAGTTTTGAGTTGGATTTTGGGGTTTTTCCCCAGAGAGTGGTTGGGCACTGGGACAGCTCCTCATGGAGTGGTCGCAATCCCGAACTTCTCAGGGCTCCAGGAGTTTTGAGTTGGGTTTTTTTGTTGGATTTTGGGGTTTTCCCCAGAGGGTGGTCGGGCACTGGGACAGCTCCCCATGGAGTGGTTGTGATCCTGAACTTCTTAGAGCTCCAGGAGTGTTGGGTTGGATTTTGGGGTTTTTCCCCAGAGGGTGGTCGGGCACTGGGACAGCTCCTCATGGAGTTGTTGTGATCCCAAACCCCTCAGAGCTCCAGGAGTTTTGGGTTGGATTTGTTGGGTTGAGTTTTGGGGTTTTCCTCTGGGGTTTTTCCCCAGACGTGGTTGGGCACTGGGACAGCTCCTCATGGAGTTGTTGTGATCCCAAACCCCTCAGAGCTCCAGAAGTTTTGGGCTGGATTTTGAGTTGGATTTTGGAGTTTTCCCCACAGGGTGGTTGAGCACTGGGACAGCTCCCCGTGGAATGGTTGTGATCCCAACCCCTCAGAGCTCCAGGAGGGTTTGGACAACGCTCCCAGGGATGCCCAGGATGGGATTTTGGGATGTCCTGCAGTGTCAGGAGTTGAGCTGGATGATCCTTGTAGGGCCCTTCCAGCTCAGGACATTCCCTGGTTTATGGAATGTTGTGGGAGGATGGTTTTGAATTGGAAGAGGATTGATTTAGATGAGGTAAAAGGAAGAAGTTTTTACACTGAGGCTCTAAAAACGTTTCCCAGAGAAGCTGTGGCTGCCCCCGGATCCCTGGAAGTGCCCAAGGCCAGGCTGGACTGGGCTTGGAGCACCCTGGGATGGTGGGAGGTGTCCCTGCCTGTGGGGCTGGGTGGGATTTGAGGTCCCTTCCCACCCAAACCATTCCAGGATTCCGTGGCTTCCCCTGCAGCTGGGCTGGGGTTGGTTTTTCTGAAGGAAATGCTTTTTGAGGAAGATTTTTTCTTCTTTTCTGAGGAAGAGCTTCCCCAAGTGTTCTCCAATCCCCATCAACACCTTTAAACCACTCTGAGTCTGAACAATGCTCACATGAGCCCCAGGAAGTTTTAAGGTAGAATAAGGTAAAAAATTGCAAGTTTCAGATAAAAAAATCAACTCTAAAATGTTGGAATGTCGGGGATATTTTCCCGAGGATCCTTTCTGCCCTGTGACAGTCGGAGTTTAGGGCCTGCAGGGACAGAAGTGGTGGCTCAGTGGTTTTTTTTTTTTTATTTTGGCTGATGGGAGCAAAAAAATGGTGCTGGGATTTGTGCAGTGCTCTGTGATTGATTCAGCTTGGCCATGAGCTTTATAGATATTTTTTTTGTGTTCATAGAATCTATAATCCCAGAATTATTTGGGTTGGGAGAACCTTAAATCCCATCCATTCCCACCCCCTGCCGTGGGGTGACACCTTCCACTATCCCAGGCTGCTCCAAAATCAGTCCAGCCTGGCCTGGGACACTTCCAGGGATCCACATCAGAGGGATAAAATTGGGTGAGAGATGATGGAACACCTTTGATCCTTTATTTCCATGGAATTAACTGGGAGCAGGAGCTGTCCTTGTGCACTGAAATCGAATTTATTGCTTTTTTTTCTGTCAAATAACGTCAAAAATACAACATTGAGGTGGAAACTTGGAAAATGAAGGTGTGTAACTGGAAATGCTGAAAAAATGAGTCCTCAGGTCCAGTTTTTTAAAGGAAGTTTTGTTGGTGTGTAACTGAAAATGCTGGGAAAACGCAAATCCCTCCCTTCTTTTTTTATAGAAAATATTATTGGTGTATAACTGGAAAGAATAAAAAAAAAGCATCTCCCTCGCTTTATCTTTTAAAGAAAGTTATTGGTGTATAGCTGGGAAAAGCTGGAAAAGTGAATCCCCGTCTCTGCATTTTCTAAAGAAAGTTTTATTGGTGTGTAACTAAAAATGATGGGAAAATGCAAATCCCTCCCTCTTGTTTTTTAAAGAAAGTTTTATTGGTGTGTAACTAAAAATTATGGAAAAATTCCAAATCCCTCCCTCTTGTTTTTTAAAGAAAGTTTTATTGGCGTATAACTAAAAATGATGGGAAAATGCAAATCCCTCCCTCTTGTTTTTTAAAGAAAATTTTATTGGTATGTAACTAAAAATGATGGAAAAATTCCAAATCCCTCCCTATGTTTTTTAAAGAAAGTTTTATTGGGGTATAACCGGAAACGCTGAAAAAAATCCATTCCCCTCCCTCCATTTTTTAAGGAAAAGTTCCCAAAAACCACCAACAAAAATCCTCCTAATCGATCTCAACTCACAAGAAAATGACCCAGATGGTTTTGACATAAAGAATTTGCTCTTTGGGGTGAATTTAACTCTGATTTCTTCAACTTTTGCCATTTCCCTGGGAAGAATCCCAGCTGCACATCCCCACCACCATTTTTCCAGCGGGAAGCAGAACGAACAGATTTATGGGGAACGATGAAGGATTTGGGGCTGGGGGGATGTTTTTTCCATGCCCTGACCCCATTCCTTACCCAAATTCCAGGTGCTGCAGACGCTGGGGGTGTTTTTTCCATGCCCTGACCCCATTCCTTACCCAAATTCCAGGTGCTGCAGACGCTGGGGGTGTTTTTTCCATGCTCTGACCCCATTCCCTACCCGAATTCCAGGTGCTGCAGACGCTGGGGGTGTTTTTTCCATGCCCTGACCCCATTCCCTACCCGAATTCCAGGTGCTGCAGACTCTGGGCACGGAGACGTACCGGCCGAGCTCGGCGTCGCAGTGCGTGGCCGGCATCGCCTGCGCCGAGATCCCCATGAACCAGTGGCCGGAGCTGATCCCGCAGCTGGTGGCCAACGTCACCAACCAGCACAGCACCGAGCACATGAAGGAGTCCACGCTCGAGGCCATCGGCTACATCTGCCAGGACATCGTGAGTGCCTCGGAGCTTTGGGGTTGGGGCCGTTCGGGAACGGTTCCCCGGAGGATTCGGCTCTCCCGGCGCGGCTTGGGATGGGTTGGAGGCTGTGCAGGGGGAGGTTGGGTTGGTTGGGTTGGGTTGGGTTTAGGGTTGGATTCTTTGGGTTGGGGTTTGTTGGGTTGGGTTTAGGATTGGATTCTTTGGGTTGGAGTTTGTTGGGTTGGGTTTAGGATTGGATTCTTTGGGTTGGATTTGTTGGGTTGGGGTTTGTTGGGTTGGGTTTAGGATTGGATTCTTTGGGTTGGGGTTTGTTGGGTTGGGTTTAGGATTGGATTCTTTGGGTTGGGGTTTGTTGGGTTGGGTTTAGGGTTGGATTCTTTGGGTTGGGTTTGTTGGGTTGGGTTGGGTTTAGGATTGGATTCTTTGGGTTGGAGTTTGTTGGGTTGGGTTTAGGATTGGATTCTTTGGGTTGGATTTGTTGGGTTGGGGTTTGTTGGGTTGGGTTTAGGATTGGATTCTTTGGGTTGGGGTTTGTTGGGTTGGGTTTAGGATTGGATTCTTTGGGTTGGGGTTTGTTGGGTTGGGTTTAGGATTGGATTCTTTGGGTTGGGGTTTGTTGAGTTGGATTCTTTGGGTTGGACTTTTTTGCTTTGATTTTGGGTTGGATTGATTGAGTTTAGGGTTGGGGTTTGTTGGGTTGGGTTTAGGGTTGGATTCTTTGGGTTGGGGTTTGTTGAGTTGGATTCTTTGGGTTGGACTTTTTTGCTTTGATTTTGGGTTGGATTGATTGAGTTTAGGGTTGGGGTTTGTTGGGTTGGGTTTGTTGAGTTGGATTCTTTGGGTTGGACTTTTTTGCTTGGATTTTGGGTTGGATTGATTGAGTTTAGGGTTGGGGTTTGTTGGGTTGGGTTTAGGATTGGATTCTTTGGGTTGGGGTTTGTTGAGTTGGATTCTTTGGGTTGGACTTTTTTGCTTGGATTTTGGGTTGGATTGGTTGAGTTTAGGGTTGGATTCTTTGGGTTGGATTTGTTGGGTTGAGTTTAGGGTTGGATTCTTTGGGTTGGGGTTTATTGCGTTGAGTTTAGGGTTGGGGTTTGTTAGGTTGGGGTTTGTTGGGTTGAGTTTAAGGTTGGATTCTTTGGGTTGGATTTTGGATTGGATTTGTTGGGTTGGGTTTGTTGGGTTGAGTTTAGGGTTGGATTCTTTGGGTTGGATTTTGGGTTGGATTTGTTGAGTTGAGTTTAGGGCTGGATTCTTTGGGTTGGGGTTTGTTGAGTTGGATTCTTTGGGTTGGATTCTTTGGGTTGGACTTTTTTGCTTGGATTTTGGGTTGGATTTGTTGGGTTGAATTTAGGGCTGGATTCTTTGGGTTGGGGTTTGTTGGGTTGGGTTTTGGGTTGAGTTTTTTGGGTTGGGTTTTGTCTTGGATTCCTTGGGTTGGACTTTTTCGCTTGGATTTTGTGTTGGAGTTTTTTGGATTTGTTGGATTGAATTTATTTTGGGTTTGTTGAGTCGGATTTGTTGGGTTGGGTTTTGAGCTGAGTTCTTTGGGTTGGATTCTTTGGATTGGATTTTGTTGGGGATGGATTTTGTCAGATTGGATTTTTGGGCTTGGATTCTTTGGGCTTGGAGTTTTTGGGATTGGGTTTTACCTTGGATTCTTTGCATTGGATTTCCTGGGTTCCATTTTGGGGTTGGAGTTTTTTGGGGTTGGATTCTGCCTTGGGTTTTGGGGTTGGGTTTTCTGGGTCGGGGGATTTTCCCCCAGAGGGTGGTCAGGCACTGGAGCAGCTCCTCATGGAATGGTCATAATCCCAAACCTGCCAGAACTCCAGGAGCGTTTGGACAACACTCCCAGGGGCAGGGTGGGATTTTGGGACGTCCTGCAGTGCCAGGAGTTGGGCTGGGTCATCCCTTCCCACTCAGGGTATTCCATGATTCTCCCACTTGGTGATCCTGGAGGGTTTTCCTGACCTTGAGGATTCCCTGATTTCCGGGAGACTTTTATGATCCTGGAGGGAATTCTCTGATTTCCAGGAGACTTTTATGATCCTGGAGGGGATTCCCTGGTTTCCAGGAGACTTTTATGATTCCGGAGGGTTTTCCTGACCTTGAGGATTCCCTGATTTCCGGGAGACTTTTATGATCTTAAAGGGGCTTTCCTGACTTTAAGGAATTCCTGATTTCCAGGAGGCTTTTATGATCCTGGAGGGGATTCCCTGATTTCCTGGAGACTTTTATGGTCCTGGAGAGATTTCCCGACCTTGAGGGTTCCCTGATTTCCAGGAGACTTTTATGGTCCTGGAGGGTTTTCCTGACCTTAAGGATTCCCTGATTTCCGGGAGACTTTTATGATCTTAAAGGGGCTTTCCTGACTTTAAGGAATTCCTGATTTCCCGGAGACTTTTATGGTCTTAAAGGGGATTCCCTGATTGCCAGGAGACTTTTATCATCCTGGAGGGGATTTCCAGGAGACTTTTATGGTCCTGGAGGGTTTTCCTGACCTTGAGGGTTCCCTGATTTCCAGGAGACTTTTATGATCTTAAAGGGGCTTTCCTGACTTTAAGGAATTCCTGATTTCCAGGAGACTTTTATGGTCTTAAAGGGGATTCCCTGGTTTCCAGGAGACTTTTATGATCCTGGAGGGGATTTCCTGGAGACTTTTATGATCCTGGAGGGAATTCTCTGATTTCCAGGAGGCTTTTATGATCCTGGAGAGATTTCCCGACCTTGAGGATTCCCTGATTTCCGGGAGACTTTTATGATCCTGGAGGGGATTCCCTGATTTCCAGGAGGCTTTTATGCTCCTGGAGGGGATTCCCTGATTTCCAGGAGGCTTTTATGGTCCTGGAGGGTTTTCCTGACCTTGAGGATTCCCTGATTTCCAGGAGACTTTTATGATCCTGGAGGGGATTCCCTGATTTCCAGGAGACTTTTATGATCTTAAAGGAGCTTTCCTGACTTTAAGGAATTCCTGATTTCCAGGAGACTTTTATGGTCTTAAAGGGGATTCCCTGATTTCCTGGAGACTTTTATGATCCTGGAGGGGATTCCCTGATTTCCAGGAGGCTTTTATGGTCTTAAAGGGGATTCCCTGATTTCTGGGAGACTTTTATGATCCTGGAGGGGATTCCCTGATTTCCAGGAGACTTTTATGATCCTGGAGGGGATTCCCTGATTTCCAGGAGACTTTTATGATCCTGGAGAGGATTCCCTGATTTCCAGGAGGCTTTTATGGTCTTAAAGGGGATTCCCTGATTTCCGGGAGACTTTTATGCTCCTGGAGAGGATTCCCTGATTTCCAGGAGACTTTTATGGTCCTGGAGAGATTTCCCGACCTTGAGGATTCCCTGATTTCCAGGAGACTTTTATGATCTTAAAGGGGCTTTCCTGACTTTAAGGAATTCCTGATTTCCAGGAGACTTTTATGGTCTTGAAGGGGATTCCCTGATTGCCAGGAGACTTTTATCATCCTGGAGGGGATTCCCTGATTTCCAGGAGACTTTTATGATCCTGGAGGGGATTCCCTGATTTCCAGGAGATCCTGATTTCCAGGAGGCTTTTACGATCCTGGAGGGGATTCCCTGATTTCTGGGAGACTTTTATGATCCTGGAGAGGATTCCCTGATTTCCGGGAGACTTTTATGCTCCTGGAGAGGATTCCCTGATTTCCAGGAGACTTTTATGCTCCTGGAGGGCTCTCCTGCCCTCAATCCCTGGTATCCAGCTTGGATCCCTCCTGGTGCTGCCTGCTTTTCCATCCTGCTGCAGACCCAGCTCCGGGATGGTTCCTGGAAGGCCTGACCTCCTTTCCCAGCTCAAATCCAGGTCACCATTCCCAAAGGGAAAGGTTTGAGGTTCCGTGGCCCTGCGGGGCTGGAGGAAAACCTGAGCTCGGCATCCGCATCCTGGATAAAGCAGGGATCAAACAGGATTCCTTCCTGGTTTGGAAAAACCTGACTTCGCTCTGGCCAGAGGATCCCGTTTGTGGTTGGTTTAGGAATTTTGGGTGCAGGAATATTTCGCTTTTTAAGTGAATATTTAACTTTTTGAGGGAATATTTCGCTTTTTGAGGGAATATTTTGCTTTTTAAGTGAATATTTCACTTTTTGAGGGAATATTTCACTTTTTGAGGAAATATTTCGCTTTTTGAGGGAATATTTTGCTTTTTAAGTGAATATTTCGCTTTTTGAGGGAGTATTTTGCTTTTTGAGGGAATATTTCGCTTTTTGAGGGAATATTTCATGTTTTGAGGGAGTATTTCACTTTTTGAGGGAATATTTTGCTTTTTGAGGGAATATTTCGCTCTTTCAGGGAGTATTTCACTTTTTGAGGGAATGTTTCACTTTTTGAGGGAATGTTTTGCTTTTTGTGGGAATATTTTACTTTTTGAGGGAATGTTTTGCTTTTTGAGGAAATATTTTGCTTTTTGAGGGAGTATTTCGCTTTTTGAGGGAATATTTCACTTTTTGAGGGAGTGTTTCACTTTTTGAGGGAATATTTCGCTTTTTGTGGGAATATTTCGCTTTTTGAGGGAATATTTCACTTTTTGAGGGAGTTTCTCACTTTTTGAGGAAATGTTTTGCTTTTTGAGGGAATATTTCACTTTTGAGGGAGTTTCTCGCTTTTTGAGGGAATGTTTCGCTTTTTAAGGGAATATTTCACTTTTTGAGGGAGTTTCTCACTTTTTGAGGAATGTTTTGCTTTTTGAGGGAATATTTCACTTTTTGAGGGAGTTTCTCACTTTTTGAGGGAGTATTTAACTTTTTGAGGGAATATTTTGCTTTTTGAGGGAATATTTCACTTTTTGAGGGAGTATTTCGCTCTTTCAGGGAATATTTTGCTTTTTGAGGGAGTATTTCGCTTTTTGAGGGAGTATTTCGCTCTTTGAGGGAATATTTCACTTTTAAGGTAATATTTCAGTCTTTGAGGGAGTATTTCACTTTTTAAGGGAATATTTCACATTTTGAGGGAATATTTCACATTTTGAGGGAATATTTCACTTTTTGAGGGAATATTTCACTTTTTGAGGGAGTTTCTCGCTTTTTGAGGGAATATTTCACTCTTTGAGGGAATATTTCACTTTTTAAGGGAATATTTCGCTCTTTGAAGCAACTTCCATAAAATCTCCGTTGGGTTCATCAGGGATTTGCGGACTTTGGTGTGAATTTTGTCGGAAAATGGGATTGAGAGCTGCTTTTTTGGGTGCCCCTGAATATTCCCTGCTGGAATCCCAGTGCAGGGATGCGGGAAGAGAAATCTTGTGTTCGGGGGCTTTTATTTGGATTTTATTTCCAAGGGGTTGGTTTCACCGAGGAGAAAAACGAAATAAAAGAGGAAATCCGGTTGTGACAAATCCTTGGAATTCTGGAGGGTTTATTCCATATTTTTTTGGGGTGGAATCCGCTCACCTCTGGATTTTTTTTTGGCCGCCTTGCATTTGCTCATTAAAATATTTCTATTAAAAATCCCCCTTTTAAAGTTTTCCAGTTGCGACAGAGTTTGGGAATCTAAAATCCATCATCTCCATGAATCCCGACGCGAATTCATCCCGTTATTTGTGTCTTGAATTTGCCAGGAATTAAAAGGAATTTTTAGGCTGTTCACAGCTTTATTCTTTCAACCTTGGGGGGATTTCACGTTCATTTCATATTTGCATATTTAAATATTTAAAATTTTAATTATTTAACGTTTCCTGGCCTCGCTGCAGGTCCAGGCTCTGTAATTTTTACTCGAAAAAAGTTTGGAAAATTTACCACTGAAAAAATCTCCCCTGGAGCAGAGCTCTGCCCAATCCGTAAATTCCTTGGAAATCAGCATTTTAGACTTTTTCTGCATGAATTAAGTGAAATCCTGGAGTTTGTTGCTTCATGTTTGATCCAGTGGGATTTGTTTGGCATTTTCCACTTGGATTTCTGGCGGGTTTGTGCTCAGTTTGTGCTCCTTCCCATCCCAGGAGCTGTAAGAATTCCTTGGATTTCCCGTGATTTCCTGAGTTTAACGTCCTAAAACTTTTATTTGTCGATTCTGGGAGAAAAATCCCTTTTATTTGTCGATTCTGGCAAAAAAAATTCCTTTTTTTTGTAGATTCTGGGAAAAAAAATTCCTTTTCTTTGTCAATTCTGGCGAAAAAAATTCCTTTTATTTGTAGATTCTGGGAAAAAAATTCCTTTTATTTGTAGATTCCGGGGAAAAAAATTCCTTTTTTTTGTCAATTCTGAGGAAAAAAAATTCTTTTTATTTGTAGATTCTGGGGAAAAAGAATTCCTTTTATTTGTCTTTTCAGGGAAAAAAAATTCCTTTTTTTTGTCAATTCTGGGGAAAAGAAATCTTTTTATTTGTCGATTCTGGAAAAAAAAATCCATTTTTTTTGTCAATTCTGAGGAAAGAAAATTCCTTTTAATTGTCAATTCTGGGGAAAAAAATTCCTTTTATTTGTAGATTCCGGGGAAAAAAATTCCTTTTTTTTGTCAATTCTGAGGAAAAAAATTCCTTTTATTTGTCGATTCTGGGGAAAAAAAATTCCTTTTATTTGTCTCTTCAGGGAAAAAAAATTCCTTTTTTTTGTCATTTCTGGGGAAAAAAATCTTTTTATTTGTCGATTCTGGCAAAAAAAATTCCTTTTATTTGTAGATTCTGGCAAAAAAAATCCTTTTTATAGTCAATTCTGAGGAAAGAAAATTCCTTTTAATTGTTGATTCTGGCAAAAAAAAATTCCTTCTATTTGTCGATTCTGGCAAAAAAAATTCCTTTTATTTGTCGATTCTGGGGAAAAAAATTCCCTTTTACTTGTTTGTAGATTCTGGAAAAAAAAATTCCTTTTTTTTGTCAATTCTGGGGAAAAAAAATTCCTTTTATTTGTAGATTCTGGGGAAAAAAAATTCCTTTTTTTTGTCAATTCTGGGGAAAAAAATTCCTTTTATTTGTCGATTCTGGGGAAAAAAATTCCTTTTAATTGTTGTTTCTGGCAAAAAAAATTCCTTCTATTTGTCGATTCTGGAAAAAAAAATTCATTTTATTTGTCAATTCTGGGAAAAAAATTCCTTTTATTTGTCTCTTCAGGGAAAAAAAATTCCTTTTTTTTGTCATTTCTGGGGAAAAAAATCTTTTTATTTGTAGATTCTGGGGAAAAAATTCCTTTTATTTGTCGATTCTGGAAAAAAAATTCCTTTTATTTGTCAATTCTGGCAAAAAAAAAATTCCTTTTATTTGTCGATTCTGGCGAAAAAAATTCCTTTTTTTTGTCAATTCTAAGGAAAAAAATTCTTTTTATTTATAGATTCTGGGGAGAAAAATCCCTTTTATTTGTCGATTCTGGCAAAAAAAAATCCCTTTCATTTGTAGATTCCGGTGCTTAAAAACATGAAAAAAAATCTGTTTCAACGCTAAAATACCCAATTTTTTTTTTCCCTGGAATTTTTTTTCAGGATCCAGAGCAGCTCCAGGACAAATCCAATGAAATCCTGACTGCCATTATCCAGGGAATGAGAAAGGAGGAGCCCAGCAACAACGTGAAGCTCGCAGCCACCAACGCGCTCCTCAACTCTTTGGAATTCACCAAAGCCAATTTCGACAAAGAGGTGAGAGGGGAGAAAGGGGGGGAATAAAACCCAAAAAATCCTTGGGATGAGATTCCAGAGGCTGAATCCGCGCTCGGTGATGAGGGATCGTGCACCACGCTGACTTTTGATGGATAAATCCTGTGCCAGCTGAGACTTGGATTCGGCTCCTGGGGCTGGGAATGCGGGAACGCCGGGAATCTTCGGGGGGAGGGGAAGCTGGGACTTTTTTTCCCCTTTTTTTGGCTTTTTTCCCTTTTTTTTTTTGCTTTTTCCCCCCTTTTTTTCCTTTTTTCCCCTTTTTTTTGCTTTTTTTCCTCCTTTTTTTTCTTTTTTCCCCCTTTTTTCGCTTGTTTTCCCCTTTTTTTTTCTTCCCCCCTTTTTTCCCCCTTTTTTTCCTTTTTCCCCCCTTTTTTTCCTTTTTTTCCACTTTTTTTCCTTTTTCCCCCTTTTTTTCCTTTTTTTCCCTTTTTTTCCTTTTTTCCCCTTTTTTTGCTTTTTTTCCTTTTTTTTTTTTTTTTTTTGCTTTTCCCCCCCCTTTTTTTCCTTTTTTCCCCTTTTTTTTTCTTTTTTCCCTCTTTTTTTTCTCTTTTTCCCCTCTTTATTTTCTCTTTTCTTCCCCCTTTTTTTTGCTTTTTTCCCTTTTTTTTTTTGCTTTTCCCCCCCTTTTTATTTTCCCTTTTTTCCCCCTTTTTTTTGCTTTTTTCCCTTTTTTTTTGCTTTTTCCCCCCCTTTTTTTCCTTTTTTCCCCTTTTTTTTTGCTTTTTTCCCTTTTTTTTTGCTTTTTTTCCTCCTTTTTTTTCTTTTTCCCCCCTTTTTTCGCTTGTTTTCCCCTTTTTTTTCTTCCCCCCCCTTTTTACTTTTTTTTCCCTTTTTTTTCCTTTTTTTCCACTTTTTTTCCTTTTTTCTCCCTTTTTTCCCTTTTTTCCCCTTTTTCCTCCTTTTTTTTCTTTTTTCCCCTTTTTTTCTTTTTTCCCCTTTTTATTCCTTTTTCCCCTTCTTATTCCTTTCCCCCCTTTTCCCCCCCTTTTCCCCCCTTTCCCCCCTTTTCCCCCCTTTTCCCCCCTTTTCCCCCCTTTTCCCCCCTTTTCCCCCCTTTTCCCCCTTTTTCCCATTTTTTTCCCTTTTCTCCCCATTTTTTTCCCTTTTCTCCCCCCTTTTTCCTTCTCTTTCCCCTCTTTTTTCCCCTTTTCCCTCCCCTTTTTTTCCCTTTTCTCCCTTTTCTCCCTTTTTTTTCCTTTTTTTTCCTTTTTTTTCCTTTTTTCCTTTTTTTCCTTTTTTTCCTTTTTTTCCCTTCTTTTTCCCTTTTTTCCCTTTTTTCCCTTTTTTCCCTTTTTTCCCTTTTTTCCCTTTTTTTCCTTTATTTTCCTTTTTTTTCCTTTTTTTTCCTTTTTTTTCCTTTTTTTTCCTTTTTTTTCCTTTTTTTATTTTACTTTGCTGCACTTTATTTTACCTTCTTTATTTTACCTTCTTTATTTTACTTTATTTTACTTTATTCCACTTTATTTCACTTTATTTCACTTTATTTCACCTTATTTCATTTTTAAATTTTATTTCAATTTCATTTCAATTTCTTTTATTTTATTTCTCCTCCTTGGGTTCAGTTTATCCCTTGGTTCTCTCTCAGGCACGGCGTGGAATTAACGCTGAATTTTCAGCTCAGGAAGGTTTTCAAATGAAAACTCTCCCCCAAATCCCTCGTGGGCATCACCTGAGCATCCCAAACCTGGGAACGGGAGGTGCAGGATCCCTCCAGACCCCGTTCCTGCTGGATTTTAAATAAATCCACGAGAACAAATCCATCCTTTTCTGCCCCAAAATATCAACATCCAGGTGCTGCCTTCAAAAATCCACGTCCTGCCGTGAGTTTTCTTGAAGAAATCGTTCAGGGAAAAGCAGAATTTTTAAATTTCTGTCTTTATTTCGAACAGCCTTGAAATGGAAGCTTGGGATTGCCATTTAGGGGAAGAAAGAATTCCCATTTTGGGGGAAAAATGAAAGAAAATAGAGCAAGGAGTGATGCCCTGTGCCCGTGCTGCTCCACACTCATCCCCACCCTCGCTGGGAAGGCTCAGATTCTTTTTTTCATCCCTTTGAGATGTTTTAATTCTCTTTTTTTTTTGCAGTCTGAAAGGCACTTTATTATGCAAGTAGTCTGTGAAGCCACACAGTGTCCAGACACGAGGGTGAGTGACCTCAGGATTTATCCCTGCACCTTCCTGGGGAGCCTCTGCCTCCTAAAAAAAGGGTTCAAAATGAAGAAAATGGTGCGAAATGATGGATTTTTCTGTGCCCCAGGTACGAGTGGCTGCCTTACAGAACCTGGTGAAGATAATGTCCCTTTATTATCAATATATGGAGACCTACATGGGGCCTGCCCTCTTTGCTGTGAGTATTGGGGGGTTTATGTTATATTTATTTATAATTCTCACATTTCTTTCTCTGATTTTTCCCCATTTTTATTTATAATTCTCACATTTATTTCTCTGATTTTCCCCATTTTTATTTATAATTCTCACATTTATTTCTCTGATTTTCCCCATTTTTATTTATAATTCTCACATTTATTTCTCTGATTTTCCCCATTTTTATTTGTAATTCTCACATTTATTTCTCTGATTTTCCCCATTTTTATTTGTATTTCTCTTATTTTTCTCTGCTCTCCCTCTCTTTGTATGGATATTTATTTTTCTGATTTCCCTCTATCTGTATTTATAATTCTCACATTTATTTCTCTGATTTTCCCCATTTATTTTTGTAATTCTCACATTTATTTCTCTGATTTTCCTCCATTTTTATTTGTAATTCTCACATTTATTTCTCTGATTTTCCCCATTTTTATTTGTATTTCTCTTATTTTTCTCTGCTCTCCCTCTCTTTGTATGGATATTTATTTTTCTGATTTCCCTCTATCTGTATTTCTATTTCTCACATTTATTTCTCTGATTTTCCTCCATTTTTATTTGTATTTCTCACATTTATTTCTCTGATTTTCCCCCATTTTTATTTCTATTTCCCCTATTTTTGGCTGATTTCTTTCTCTTTGTATTGATATTTATTTTTTCTGGTCTCCCTCTATCTGTATTTCTCACATTTATTTCTCTGATTTTCCTCCATTTTTATTTGTAATTCTCACATTTATTTCTCTGATTTTTCCCCATTTTTATTTATAATTTTCATATTTATTTCTCTGATTTTCCCCCATTTGCATTTACATTTCTGATATTTTTTGGCTGATTTCCTTCTCTTTGTATTGATATTTATTTCTCTGATTTTCCCTCCATTTGCATTTCTATTTTTTACATTTATTTCTCTGATCTCCCTCTATTTATATTCATATTCCTCCTATTTATTTCTCTGATCTCCCTTTATTTCTATTTCTATTTCTCACATTTATTTCCCTAATCTCCCTCCACGTATTTATATTTATATTTGTATTTATATTTATATTTGCATTTATATTTATAGTTATAGTTATATTTATAGTTATATTTATGCTTATATTTGTATTTATATTTGTATTTACATTCGTATTTATATTTGTATTTATATTTATAGTTATAGTTATATTTATAGTTATATTTATAGTTATATTTATGCTTATATTTGTATCTATATTTGTATTTGTATCTATATTTATATTTGTATTTATATTTATATTAGTAGTTATATTTATATTTATATTTATATCTGTATTTATATTTGTATTTATATTTTCCATTTTTATTTCTCTGATGGCCCCATCCTCTTTTATCCCCACCTCTTTCAAAACGCTTCCATTCCTTTCTTTTCCTTTTAATTTCCCTGGGAATCCCAATCCCAACAAAATCCCTAAAAACCACATCCCATTTTCCACATTCGAGATTCCAAATGGGACAAAAAAAAAAATAAATAAATGCCCCCCTCCTGAAGACCTGAGGTGATAAAACAGGATAAAATCAGATTATTTGGAACTTCCACGAGCGATAACTGGGATTTTAAACAATCCCCAACCTCCCCAAAACCCAAGGTGCATTTCAGGAGGGGATAAATTACTAAAATACCCTTTTTTGGGGCTTTTTTGGCGTCGCACAGATCACGATCGAAGCGATGAAGAGCGACATAGACGAGGTGGCTCTGCAGGGCATCGAGTTCTGGTCCAACGTGTGCGACGAGGAGATGGACCTGGCCATCGAGGCCTCCGAGGTGGGACACGGCCAGGGCTGCGCAAATCCTCGGATCCAGGAATTCCCTCTTTTGGGAATGCCGAATTCCCGCTTTTCAGCGCGCTGGGAGCTGCTCCTGCTCTCCCTGTGCTGTTCCAGGGGGGTGGGAAAATTGCCCGCGTGGTTTTGGGGTCACCGGCACGAAAGGAAAAGTCCCAAAAGGGGTTTTAGCTCATTTTTTGGGGGGGTTTAGCTCCTCATTTGGGAATTTTTAGCTCCTTTTTTGGGGGTTTTTAACTCTTCGTTTGGGGGTTTTTAGCTCCTTTTTTGGTGTTTTTTAGCTCCTTTTTTGGGAATTTTTAGCTCTTTTTGGGGAGGTTTAAGTCTTCATTTTGAGGTTTTTAGCTCCTTGTTTGGGGGTTTTGAGCTCCTCATTTGGGGGTTTTTAGCTCCTCGTTTGGGAATTTTTAGCTCATCTGTGGGGTTTTGAGCTCCTCGTTTGGGGGTTTTGAGCTCCTCATTTGGGGGTTTTGAGCTCCTTTTTTGGGAATTTTTAGCTCCTTTTTTGGGGGGTTTTAACTCCCTTTTTTGGGAATTTTAGCTCTTTTTGGAGGTTTAAGTCTTCATTTTGAGGTTTTTTAGCTCCTCGTTTGGGGGTTTTGAGCTCCTCATTTGTGGGGTTTTTTAGCTCCTTTTGGGGGGTTTTTAGCTCCTTGTTTGGGGGTTTTTAAGCTCCTTTATTGGAGTTTTTTAGCTCCTTTTTTGGGAATTTTTAGCTCCTTTTTTGGGGGGGTTTAACTCCTTTTTTGGGAATTTTGAGCTCCTCATTTGGAGGTTTTTAGCTCCTTTTTTGGTGTTTTTTAGCTCCTTTTTGGGAGTTTTAGCTCCTCGTTTGGAATTTTTTAGCTCTTTTGGGGAGGTTTAACTCTTCATTTTGGTGTTTTGAGCTCCTCGTTTGGGGGTTTGAGCTCGCTCATTTGTGGGTTTTTAGCTCCTTTTTTGGGGGTTTTTGCTCCTTGGTTTGGAATTTTTAGCTCTTTTAGGGAGGTTTAACTCTTCATTTTGAGGTTTTTTAGCTCCTTGTTTGGGGGTTTTGAGCTCCTTGTTTGGGGGGTTTTTAGCTCCTTTTTGGGAATTTTTAGCTCCTTTTTGGGGGGTTTTTAACTCTTCATTTTGGTGTTTTTAGCTCCTCATTCGGGAATTTTTAGCTCCTTATTTGGGGGTTTTGAGCTCCTTCATTTGGAGGTTTTTAGCTCCTTTTTTGGAATTTTTAGCTCCTTTTTTGGGAGTTTAGCTCCTTGGTTTGGAATTTTTAGCTCTTTTGGGGAGGTTTAACTTTTCATTTTGAGGTTTTTTAGCTCCTCGTTTGGGGGTTTTTAGCTCCTCATTTGGGGGTTTTTAGCTCCTTTTTTGGGAATTTTTAGCTCCTTTTTTGGGGGGTTTTAACTCCTTTTTTGGGAATTTTGAGCTCCTCATTTGGGGGTTTTTAGCTCCTTTTTTGGGGGGTTTTTAGCTCCTTGTTTGAGGTTTTTTGAGCTCCCTGGTTTGGAATTTTTAGCTCTTTTGGGGAGGTTTAACTCTTAATTTTGAGGTTTTTAGCTCCTCGTTTGGGAATTTTGAGCTCCTTTTTGGGGTTTTTTAACTCTCATTTTGGTGTTTTTAGCTCCTCGTTCTGGGAATTTTTAGCTCCTTTTGGGGTTTTTTTAACTCTTCATTTTGAGGTTTTTAGCTCTTGTTTGGGGATTTTAGCTCCTCATTTGGGGTTTTTTAGCTCCTTGTTTGGGAATTTTTAGCTCCTTTTTTGGGGTTTTTTAACTCTTCATTTTGGGGTTTGTAGCTCCTTGTTTGGGGGTTTTTAGCTCCTTGTTTGGGAATTTTTAGCTCCTCATTTGGGGTTTTTTAGCTCCTTTTTTGGGAATTTTTAGCTCCTTTTTGGGGTTTTTTAGCTCCTTTTTTGGGAATTTTTAGCTCCTCATTTGGGGGTTTTTAACTCTTCATGTTGGGAGTTTTTAGCGCGCTCATTTGGTGCTGGCCCAGGTTCTGGCTCCCCGAGGTGATTTTGAGGCTTTTTAGCTGAGCCTGCATTTGGAATTCCTGTTAATCCCAAAATCCTGGAATGATTTGGGCTGGAAGGACCTTAAATCCCATCCATTTCCCCAACCAAGGGCAGGGACACCTCCCATCCCTGTCCAACCTGGTGGTTTTTGGTTAAAATAACCCAATTTTACCATTCTTATCCACTATTTCCACCTAAATTCCCAGTGCAGCTCCTGTCACAGGGCTCTCCCATGTTTTTCCTGGGATATAATCCATGGAATTAATGAAATAATGGTAAAAATTGTGCTGTTTTAATACCACCAAAGGTTTGGATCTTGCCTCCACAGCAGGAGAGTTTAATTATGGAAATCCTGGAATGGATTGGGTTGGACGGGACCTTTAAATCCCATCCAGGGCACTCTGCACCCTGGAATTTTGGGATCTGTCACAACCATGAGGGACTTTTTGCCAAAATGTGGCTCACATTCCCTAAAATCCATGATTTCTGAGTCAAATCTGGAATTCTGGATGAAATAAAAGTAATAATCCTGTGGAATTGAGAGCAAATCTTAAATTTCCTGCTGGTTTTGGGGGGATTCTGCACCCTGGAATTTTGGGATCTGTCACAACCATGAGGGACATTTTGCCAAAATGTGGCTCACATTCCCTAAAATCCATTATTTCTGAGTCAAATCTGGGATTCTGGATGAAATAAAAGTAATTATCCCGTGGAATTAAGAGCAAATCTTTTAGAATCCTGCTTGTTTTAGGGGCTCTGCACCCTGGAATTTTGGGATCTGTCACAACCATGAGGGACATTTTGCCAAAGTGTGGCTCACATTCCCTAAAATCCATGATTTCTGAGTCAAATCTGGAATTCTGGATGAAATAAAAGTAATTATCCTGTGGAATTGAGAGCAAATCTTAAATTTCCTGCTGGTTTTGGGGGGATTCTGCACCCTGGAATTTTGGGATCTGTCACAACCATGAGGGACATTTTGCAAAAATGTGGCTCACATTCCCTAAAATCCATGATTTCGGAGTCAAATCTGGAATTCTGGATGAAATAAAAGTAATAATCCTGTGGAATTGAGAGCAAATCTTAAATTTCCTGCTGGTTTTGGGGGGATTCTGCACCCTGGAATTTTGGGATCTGTCACAACCATGAGGGACTTTTTGCCAAAATGTGGCTCACATTCCCTTAAAAATCCATGATTTCTGAGTCAAAATCTGGAATTCTGGATGAAATAAAAGTAATAATCCTGTGAATTGAGAGCAAATCTTAAATTTCGCTGCTGGTTTTGGGGGGATTCTGCACCCTGGAATTTTGGGATCTGTCAACAACCATGAGGGGACATTTTGCCAAAATGTGGCTCACATTCCCTAAATCCATTATTTCTGAGTCAAATCTGGGATCTGGATGAAATAAAAGTAATTATCCCGTGGAATTAAGAGCAAATCTTTTAGAATCCTGCTTGTTTTTAGGGGCTCTGCACCCTGGAATTTTGGGATCTTCACAACCATGAGGGACATTTTGCCAAAAGTGTGGCTCACATTCCCTAAAATCCATGATTTCTGAGTCAAAATCTGGAATTCTGGATGAAATAAAAGTAATTTATCCTGTGGGAATTGAGAGCAAATCTTAAATTTCCTGCTGGTTTTGGGGGGATTCTGCACCCTGGAATTTTGGGATCTGTCACAACCATGAGGGACATTTTGCAAAAATGTGGCTCACATTCCCTAAAATCCATGATTTCGGAGTCAAATCTGGAATTCTGGATGAAATAAAAGTAATAATCCTGTGGAATTGAGAGCAAATCTTAAATTTCCTGCTGGTTTTGGGGGGATTCTGCACCCTGGAATTTTGGGATCTGTCACAACCATGAGGGACTTTTTGCCAAAATGTGGCTCACATTCCCTAAAATCCATGATTTCTGAGTCAAATCTGGAATTCTGGATGAAATAAAAGTAATAATCCTGTGGGAATGAGAGCAAATCTTAAATTTCCTGCTGGTTTTGGGGGGATTCTGCACCCTGGAATTTTGGGATCTGTCACAACCATGAGGGACATTTTGCCAAAATGTGGCTCACATTCCCTAAAATCCATGATTTCGGAGTCAAATCTGGGATTCTGGATGAAATAAAAGTAATTATCCCGTGGAATTAAGAGCAAATCTTTTAGAATCCTGCTTGTTTTAGGGCTCTGCACCCTGGGAATTTTGGGATCTGTCACAACCATGAGGGACATTTGCCAAAATGTGGCTCACATCCCTAAAATCCATGATTTCGGAGTCAAATCTGGGATTCTGGATGAAATAAAAGTAATTATCCCGTGAATGGCTGGGGCTGGAGAGGAATTTGGGGGAATTGTTCTGCATGCGGATGCTGTTAGCAGAATGAGCTGTGAGATCAATAACAGCTGAACTTGTGCATGAATCACATCCAATCTTTTTTTTTTTTTTTAAAAAAGCAGCTAAATTTATATTTATGGTTGGATTTCCCCCCCCAAAATATTTTAAAAATCAAGGATAAAAGGACAGGCAGCAGCTAAATTTATAGTTTATGGTTGGATTTCACCCCCCAAAAAAGAATTTTAAAAATCAAGGATAAAAGGACAGGCAGCAGCTAAATTTATATTTATGGTTGGATTCCCCCTCCAAAAAAGAATTTTAAAAATCAAGGATAAAAGGACAGGCAGCAGCAGTGGGGTTGGGTTAATTTGCTCCAAACCTTTTGCTCCTTCACCTTGGGGTCACTTGGTTAATTACACCTGACAGCCAAAATGAGGATAATTGTGCCCCCTGCGAGGAGGGATGGGAGTTCAAGTGGATTTTGGAATATTTAACTCGGTGCAAAGTGCCCTCGAGGCAACTCAGAATTCCTGTTGGGGGAGGAGGGGGAAGAGGAAAAGGGAATTTGTGCCTCCTGGAGTTGATCGTTCGGCCTCCTAATGCCGAAAAAAAATTAAAATTGTATAAAAATATGTATGAAAATAAACTTTTCACCCCTTTTTTCCCCCTCTCCAGGCAGCAGAACAAGGAAGGCCCCCAGAGCACACCAGCAAGTTCTATGCCAAGGGGGCCCTGCAATATTTGGTCCCCATTCTAACCCAGACCTTAACAAAACAGGTGAGTGCCACATTCCCTGATGGGATTGCGGCTCAGGAGCTCTTCCTGCTCCTCTGGCCCTTTGGGAATTGGGTTTTGGCTTCCTCTGATCCCAAAATCGCCTCAGGACGTGGCAGTCCCTGGTCTGTGATGAGGTTTCATGCACCACTCTGAGCCAGTGATGCAGCGGTTTTCGGGCTGAGACTGGGACTCGCCTCCGTTTTCCTGGATCACAGCCCCTGGATTTGTGGTTTCCAGAGAGGTTTGGTGGTTCCCTGTATTCCTGACAGGATATTTGGGACATTAATCCCGATATTCCACACCCCTGCCTCGTGTGAGAGCCAATTCCTGGGGTTTTGAGGCCTGTGTTTGTTTAGTCCCTGTTAAACTCTTCCCAGGGATTCACTGGGGCTGTGCTTCCCAGGCTAATCAAATTAATGGAATCACTTGCCTTAATTATGAAATAAAACTGTTAATTAACGGGACAGAGTTCATTTGGCTGGGAAAATGCTCCGAGTGAATCCAGGGATTGTTTTTGGTCCTGGATGAGCAGAGTGGAATTGCAGGAAGTTCCCAGGGGATGAAACAGGGGAGGGAATCACAGGAGGGTTGGGAAAGGAGATTTTTAACGGTGCAGGGACCTTCTGGAAGGGATCAAAGGGATAAAATTCCCACCTGGATGAGAGGGAAAAGCACTTTGGGAGGTGGATGAGGCCACTCCAGGTTGGAAAGGTATGGAAAGTTTCAGAGCCTGAGCTTGGTTGGGAAAGGAGATTTTTAATGGTGCAGGGGCCACTTTGGGTGGGAAAAGAGGGATTAAATGGATAAAATTCCCACCTGGATGAGAGGGAAGAGCACTTTGGGAAGGTGGGTGAGGCCACCCTGGGAGCGATTTCATGGATCAAAGGATTAAAATCCCACCTGGATGAGAAGGAAAAGCACTTTGGGAGGTGAATGAGGCCACTCCAG